>JBBPDE010210325.1:0-14737 GCA_037974605.1 Nannopetersius ansorgii
AGAGAGAGAGAGAGAGAGAGAGAGAGAGAGAGAGAGAGAGAGAGAGAGAGAGAGAGAGAGAGAGAGAGAGAGAGCTTCATAGCTTTGCTAAGGTTAAACACACAGGCACAGGGCATAGGATAGGATTACACAGAATAATACCAAGGGACATGGTTGCTATATTCTCTCTCTCACTCACTATCACTTTCCTCACTCATTCCCTCACTTTCTCAGCCCCCCTCCCCTTCTTTTCCCTCTCCCCTGTGATGCTGGCATTGGTGGCCGTTTGCTGCAGCACTGCCCACATGATTTAAGCTAATGACATGTCCATCTGTAAGGACAAGCATGGTCGTGTGTTTGTATATGTCTTGGTGCACGTGTTCATGTGTGTGAGCATGTTCATGTGCCACGCCTCCTCGGTCCTCTGACATTGAACAGAGTGTGTGTGACCTTGTAGATTCTTCTCCTCACATTGCCCAGCTCCCAAACAAACCTGTCCTACTTATTGTGTCTATTTTGTCAAACCTTTTGTAAAGCCTGTTTTGTTATTATTGCCATGAAGCATTGAAAATAATATGAATCATCAAAAGAGTTGATAAAGAAGAAACATGTACACAATGTGTACAGTGTAATAAACAATATATAAATTGTTTATCACAATAACCTATTGTGATAACTAAGTCCTTATAACCTTTACTTCTTTTTTGTTACACACACACACACACACACACAAACATATACATGTATTTTATATATTATAAGGATTTGGTAACAATCTGTCTTGCCACTTCCCTCTTTCATCTCTTCATCCTTCTGTCATATCAGTTCACTTTCTCTCCTGTGCCCCTCAGTTATGTTAGAATGGACCGAGAGAATTAATGCCAGGGAGGCTGGATCAATAGAGTGAGTGAGGCTTATGAAATGAAAGCCTCGTTATTGTAGCTCACCTTTTATTACAACTGCGGGAGAGATTAGTCAGTGAAACATGGCTGTAATATGGCTCTTGCCTATTGAGTGAATATGACACTTTGACAGATTTACAGATGTGTTTTGGCTCTCTGACTGTTTCCCCCTGCAGCGCTCTCTTTAGCAGTCTCCCCATCCCCTTCTCAGTGAGACCGATTATGGTGGGAGGCTTTGGGTCCAGATTTTTCCCCCTCAGGTTCGATGCTGTACATTAAGATGGCTGACACAGATCACATGAAAATTATAAGCTCTTCTCTTTTTACCTCTTCTTTTACTTTTTCTTCTAATTTCTTCTCCTCTCCTCCTGTGTTCACACCAACTCTTCTGTTATCTACACCTCGTCTCTCCCCCTGTTTTGATTCTGTCTCATTTTTTCTTTTTTTCTTAACACCACTTTTCTATTTCCCTTCTCTTGTCTTCTATTTTCATTCCATTACCTCCTCTAGTATTCTGTTCTGTTCTGTTCTGTTCTGTTCTGTCCTCTCCTCTCCTCTCCTCTCATCTCATCTCATCTCATCTCCTCTCCTCATCTCTCTTCTTCTTTCCCCCCTCTCCTCTCCTCTCCTCTCATCTCATCTCCTCTCCTCTCCTCTCATCTCATCTCATCTCATCTCATCTCATCTCCTCTCCTCTCCTCTCCTCATCTCTCTTCTTCTTTCCCCCCTCTCCTCTCCTCTCCTCTCCTCTCCTCTCATCTCATCTCCTCTCCTCATCTCTTTGCTTCTTTCCCTCCTCTCCTCTCCACTCCTCTCCTCTCTTCGTATCTTTTCTTTTTCCACTTTCACTGTTTGTGTCCTTTATACTGAGGAGCAGGATGTCCTCTCTGAGTTCAGCACACTTGTAAACACTATGGATTACATAGATCTCTTCTGTTGCCCACATCAGGTTCTCTTTAGGTTTATGTGTTTGTGTGTGATGTGTCACACTTGAGTCAGGGACAAGTGGAGGTGAGACAGCATCCTGATGTGGGGTTAATACTGCAGCTCTCTCATGAGGAACAAGGACCTGTCATATACACAACATACGTACGTAGCCATAAGCCAAAACCGGCCAAGCATGTCATTAAAAGAGGAGTCAGCGCCTGTGTGATGGGCCAACCGGCACATCGGTAAATCAAGAAAAAACACAAAGCTGCCCAGAGAAACTACTAGTCTGCAGCAGTGTGGACTACTATTGTTCAAAACAGTAATGTGAAAACTACATATGGGCTTGTGTGTATAGATGTGTGTAGTCCTATGTGTGTGTGTGTGTGTGTGTGTGTGTGTGTGTGTGTGTGTGTGTGTGTGTGTGTGTGTGCGAGAGAGAGAGAGAGAGAGAGAGAGAGAGAGAGAGAGAGAGAGAGAGAGGGAATAGAGAAGGAGAGGGGGAATAGAGAGAAAGAGGGGGAGGAGAGAAAAATGAGATGAGAGAGAAGAGAGAGAGATAAGGGAAAGAGCTAAGGGAGGGAGAGAGAAGAGAGGGAGCAAGACAGAGATGAGAGAGAGACAAAGATAAGAGAGAAAGAGAGCGAGACAGAGGGATAGAGATCAGAGAGAGAGAGAGAGAGATAAGAGAGACACACAGACAGAGAGAAACACAACCAAACTCTTGCACACAAAAACGGTGTGGTCTGGCCTTCAGGACCATCCAGCTCGCTCTTGACTAAGAGTTGTGTGTGAGGGCAAAAGGATTTGTCCTTGTAATCCACTACAAACAAATCCTGAAGTATTAAACATGTATCCTATAGGATGGAAGTGGCTTCATGCTGAACCTTCATTCTGAGTGCTTGGAAAAATCCCACACGTGAGCTTCACACAGGCTGGAAACTGTTTGGCAGATGGAAATAACACTGGGTCACATGTAAAGTGCACATGTGTCATATGTGAACATGCCACAGCGGCTTCGGTTGTAAATTAAAGACACCGCAGTCGTCTTTTTTCTAATTTCTTGATCACACGGGGCACATACACCGGGAAAGGAGAGCGCCCGTCGTCTATCAGGACCTTCCTCACACTTCGTTTCTATGGCAACAGTCACGGCTGGAGGAGTTTCGCGATCGCAGCCAGGTGTTGGGTTGGTTTTTATTTCGCACCTGTATTCCGACAAACCCCGCTCCCGTGCGCTAGGTTTGGTTAGTCTTTGCCCTCGAGCGGAATTTGACCAGGTACTTAGAGGTGTTCATAATCAGAAACCCACAATGCCGTCGAATTAGTTACCCAGTAGTTGATATCACCTGCCTATAGGTACAGTCGGTAGTGCAGGGATTGGCTAATTAACACTCAGCGATATGATTGGCTGGTTGAAGTCTATATTCAACAGGAGCGTTCTGACTGGTTAATAGTTTATGCTCCCAAACAGTTACACTATATGGACAAAAGTATAGGGACACCTGACCATTACACCAACAGGACTTTAATGTGCAGTTAGTCATTAATTTGCAGCCATAACAACTTTCGACAAGATTTTGGAGTGTTTCTGTGTGATCTTGAGCACAGTCGTTCTGTAGAGGCTTTATGAGGTCAGATATTCTGGATAGTCTGGCATTTGACAGACTTAGTTACAGGGAAAGTGCCCCTAGAGCAACTGAGGGTTACAGTTGTAACTTTGTGGTCATCAGCTTTACAGGTAAGTGCTGTGCCCACTAAGCTGCCCCAGAAACTGATGTTGGGCAAAAGGCTTGGTTTGGCTGTAAATCTCCATTACAGTTAATCCCAAAGGTGTTGGATGGGGTCGAGGTCAGTGTATTAATGGACCTTGCTTTGCGCACTGGGGAACAGTCATGCTGGAATAGAAAAGGTTCTTCCCCAAACTGTGTCCACAAAGTTGGACGTTTGTGGTGCTGTCCAGAGTGTCTCGGTATAATAAAGCACTAACTTTGCCCTTCACTGGAAGTAATGAGCCCTAGTCCTTACCCTGAAAAACAGGTGTGTCCCAATACTTTTGGCCATATAGTGAAGCGCACAGCGCGCTGTGAATGTTAACTCACCAATCCCAGCGCAAGTGGGCGGGGCTTTGCCGGAATACGGGTAGCTAAACAATAGCAGGAGCTGCTGGCTGCGAGAGGGAGCAGCAGAGACACCCACGCAGCTCCTCCACACCTTCACATGTACGCCGCCTGGCTTCTACGAGTGCGGATTTTTTCTAACCTTGGAACTCACTCGAACGCCACGATGGTGCATCACTCGGGATCTATACAGTCCTTCAAGCAACAGAAGGGTCAGTATTTTCTGGCTGTCTCCTCGTTTTGGATGTATGTGTGTATGAGAGAGAAAGAGATGCTGTTGGGAAGCTCTGGTAAAAGTGTGACTGCTCTGCCTACTTTTTGATGTGTGACTGAGGACTGCTGGACATTTTCATGCTTTGAAGTTGGTGCCTGTGACGCATGCTGGCTTCTCCTTTAAACGACATTATTTCTCCCAGACTGTTTCAGTGCATATAAACAAGTACGTGTGGAATAAACAAGTATGTTAAGAACACAGTGTGTGAAAACTGCATTTACTGAATAAAAAAAGTTGTTCTTATTTTCTTTTATCTCAGAACAGTAAGGCTTTTATATTCCAGCCCAGTGTAGAGCTCCATTTGACAGAGAAAAGTGTAATTCCAGCAGGAGCATCTCTGTTGTGCACACCGTCATTGGTGCATTAAGAGACCAAGGCAGCATTAAGTCGTGAGGACCCTTTTGCTTGTGCTTGGTTAAGGTACAGTATGCACTCATGTTTCTCCCCATTCAGCCCAAAATCTTGATCACAGTCAAAGTGATCTGTGGTGTCAACTTGCTTTTCCTGATTGGCAGTGAATTGCCACTGTCATTAATGTGACCAGTGCCCACACTAAGTGGTCATCTTCACATTAGGGCGCACTCTGTTGAAATGGCAGCTCTCAGGGTGACTGGTGCTGTGAGGGTAATTGAATTTCAGTGCCAGGTTTCCACCTGTTTTGCGCTCTTCTCCTGCATACAGATGGAGAACAAGTTCACAGGGCAGGTCTGGTAATATTGCACGCGCCATTGCTGTGTGGCGCCAGTAAACATGGCTGGCTTCTACTTTACTGCTCTGACTACATAATGCACGAAGCAAATACTGCAAAGCATTTTCCTTTCTCTCAAAGCAAGTATAAGCAAGTACCATCTAACACTTGATTTTATATCCTTTCTAGGGTTTCATGAGATACTGTTTGTTAATATTAATAATAATGATCATTTTCATGGGATATTAATACTGTTCTAAAAGATGCTAAATACAATTAAGGCCTGTAACACAGTTTTCTTGTGTGCAGTAAAAATCCCAACCTCAGAGCTTCCTGAGGAACATTTTAAATAGTCTTTAGATTCATCGGAGTATTTAAATAACCCACCAACAATAATAAACACACTTGGTCAACCAGGTCAGTTGTTAGTTATGTCCCATCAAGGGTTTATTAGTAAAATATAAGTATAAAAATGTTTTCCATTTGTATATATATATTTTGTCCATAATAAGTATCCCTGAGTCCGATATTGCTTGAAATACCAAATAACTGGCCGATCTAAGCTTTTCACAAACTAATGAACTTAGATTGAGGTTTAGATTCTCTGAACTGAGTTAAATTACGTGCAGCTGAGCTGGTCTTCGTTGCTGCTGCTAGTCAAAATGAGTTCGATTCAGAATGAGAGCAAATTTAACACTATACTAGTGTCAACTAAACAAACTACATAGGACCCAACCTAACAGTATAACTTTACACACAGATACACAATGAATATCATTCAAAACTAGATGCGTTTTATGTGCAAAAAAAAGTGTTTTTTTTTCCAAAAAAGTAGATTTATTAAGAACACATTTTATAAGACACTTTTAATTTATTAAAAACAGAAAATGTAAGGAAAACTTGGAGATAAGATTTTTTGCCTTATTACATAAACCTTGTTCAGCATAGCAGCATATTTGTGGGTGGGTCATGGATAGATGTTAATTCAGACAGACACCATGTAGCTGAAGTCTGTTCTTCTGCATCTGTATAGTCTGTGCAGTGTCTTGCGTGGTTTTCTTTTGCACCCTGGACTGACTCAGACTGAGCCCTTGTCTAAGCTGCTGGGGTGAAGCTTTGCCATCATTCAGATTTGCAGCTCAGAGCAGGGCATCCATTCACCACTCCAGCCAAAGCACTTCTCTCAGATCATGCACTGCGCTGCCCTGCTCTTGGGTTGCTTCCTGGGTCTTCGTCACGCTGCATTCGGGACTTATTGTTTATTGATCTCTGGCAGCAGGAGTCACGCCGTGGGCTCTTACCCTGTATTTATACAGCCACTCGACACTGTCCCTCTCTGTCTTCACAGGCATTTCTCCGATATTGATGGGCGAGTGTGTGCCGCCACATTTCTGGACATTAGAGTGCCTGTAACGACCCTGTGCTTAATTATTTAGGTTTGCAGATGCTGAAGGCAGAAGTGCCCTTTTTGAGTGGAGTGACGGCTGGGGTGGCTCCAGTGGTTCGGGTGGCTTCAGTGGCTCCGTTGCTCTTTTAGCTGCTGATTAATGGACAGTAATGTGCACTCTGCTTGTGTTTGTATTACAACATAATGAAATTATAACGGCGTAAACGAAATTAATAATGATGACTTTGATGTCCTCTGCTTACCGAAAAGCCATAATTCATATGTGATGTCAACATGTTCACAAGTAAGCACATGTAGCATCACGTGACTCGTTTGTCATAAAATGTAATGCCCTGAAATGATGCACGTGATTACATAACTTTTTTTTTTGTTGCATGTAATCATTTTTTTCACTCATCATAACACTTTTTTCCACATGTGCTCATGTAAACAATGCTTCCAGTGATTGCTTCATGTGTGGAAGAGAGCATGATTGGATCAGATTCCATTACTCTAGTGACCATCTGTCATGTCTGTGAAGAACAATGTGATTTGCTCAGGTTTCTTTGGAGTGTCTCCATTATAGCTGAAGCAACACTAAGGCATGTTTTGCTGAAAGCAATGATTTTAACTGTCTGTGATAAAAAAGATTAAGGGAACAATTTTGCATTTTTCAGCCAAATCTCTTCTACATTTGTAGCACATGGTCAGTTACCATGGACAATCATATTGACATGATATAAGAACAGAAAACCTATTAACATGAAACAAAATTATAACTATAGATGCAGTAAACAGTCAGTGCTGTCTGTCAAAGCTTGGCTACAGGGAAAGTGTGGAATGTGTTGTGTGGTCTGATAGTAAATGACATAATAGCAGGGACAGGAAATTTCACATCTTCCCTTGAATTGTTGGCGTTTCCTACACTGCAGTCTGATTTTCATCTGCCGCTATTATCTCTGTCAGATAAAAAAGAAGAAAGGTCGTGTCCACCTCAGATTTTGCCCTCTTCTAATACGTAGCGTTACTCAGAACTCAATCCTACAGCTGGACAGCAGCCTGAACGAAAATGGGATTTTACAGTGTTTAGCTTCTGGGTTTGGTGCAAAAGTGTGTGTGTGTGTGTGTGTGTGTGTGCGTGTGTGTGTCTGTGTGTGTGTGTGTATGCTCAGAAGGAGATAGGGGGAGAGAAGAGAAACAGAGGGAGTGAGCTGGGAGGAGAATGATGTAGTTGAGAGGGTAGGGAGAGAGAGAGAGAGCGAGAGAGTTCGAGAAAGCATGAGTGTGTAAAAGAAAAAGGCTGTAAAAATGCGATTGGAATTTGAAACGGAAGGAAGGGAAGGAGGGAGCGAGAGAGAGGGAGACAGGGAGAGAGGGGGGGTTCTTGATGTGCTCCTTCTGAAAACATCATAACATGGTTTGTTTTGGGTTCAGCCAAACATAATATTCTGTGCAGGTCGGTGCATCCTTCACTGTAGCACCTCTTTACTAAAACATGCAGCCTATTTTCAGAATCATGCTGCGTATCAAAAGAAGTTATTTTTACGCCAGCATATCATCTAATTTGTGTGATTTGAGAAGAGTTCTGTTGAAATGCCTAATTAATTCAATGCTAAATCCATAATTACTTAGCATTTTAGCAGAAGACCATGAAATTAATTCCTATGCTTTGCTAATTTGGCTAAAGCGTGATAGGCAGCTGAGACAGGGCGACAGATTGTATAGGTATGCAAGTGTATCTAACACACTGCATAGCTAGAACCCACTTACCATGATCCTTCATCTTCACTTCATTCAGCGTGATATGGAGGACTGGTGCATGTCACTCAGCTGAGCCAGACAAAATTATACATTCGGTCTTTTAGCTCATCTGTATCTTTTTAATGTCATTATATCAGCTTTACTCTGCACTGAAAAAAATGAATTGCTGCTTTTTTTCGGACTGAACGACTAAAACATTAAATGTTTCACACAGATTTTGGGGGATTTTAAGAGTACCCTAATGAGTGTGAAGCAGAATATTTGTGCTACACCTTTTATTGATTCAAGTCCTTTGTTAGAATTAAGTTAAGTGTTCACTCTGCACCTTTAAAAAAGCTTTTGCTCAAACAGAAGAACTATTTTTTGTTCTCCAAAAAAACTCAGTAAATTGAACTTAAAAGAGCCATTTTTGTAAATGAGATGTGTGTTTTGTAAATAACACATAAGGCGAGACACTTCAGTTGAATTGGGTAATTTATGAAACAATATGTGATTTGTATATGTGTGTTTTTTTTAAAAATATGATTGCTAATATTATTACAGAGACATTTGTGTTGTTGGAAGCTTGTCAAATATCATTTAAATATACAAGTGTGATAAGAGGTGGGATAGAGTATTAAGTCCTTATTAAAGTAAAATAAAATGCATTATTATTTTAAATGCAAAATTCAGTCCGACAAAAGACGACATGATTTCACTGAATATTAAATTAATTGCTGTTGATTTTTCGACATTATTGATTAAAGTCTAAGAAAAGACATTTTACAGTTACAATGTATCCAAAACTATGAAAATATGTGTGGCAAGACCAAAATGTTTTCATGGAAAGGTTTTTTTTATACCTTAGCTCATTTATAAAAATTGTTCTATAGGAAACTAAAATGGTGTTCTATGGCATTTAGGTTTGTGATGGAGATATTGCTCATTTCTAGTGTGTGTGATCTGTAGTTGTTTGACATTGCTTAAATTGATGGATGGGGCTCCAGTGTGGATGGGGATACCTTTTGGACTTGTAGGCCTAAATAGCTTTAGTAGTAGGCTATAACAGTTTGAGCCAGCCTTAACAGCTGGAACATTTATCTTAACAATGTAGCTCTTTGTCAGCAGGTTAGCTAACTACTAGCACCGTAAATTATGCCGCATAAACTCAAGGGGCCTAATAAACTGGAAGCGTCTTATAAACTGGCACCTACTGTTATCACTAGACATGTGAGATGACAAGTACAGAGAAATGTTTGTTTTGACGTCAAAGTCAGCCGCTTATTTGACAGCTGCATATTTTTTTCCGCTTAAAGTTTTATAGCCACCGTTATGGAGCTGTGATGTAAAGTTGGTTGGATGTGGGGGTTTTTTCCATTCCAGCTGCTTTTACAGCAGTTCAGTTGTCAACTTTGCTCAAATATATAGTACATTAAAGTTCACAATTAAAGACTCATTTTCAGTTTGGGTTGTGTTTCCTTCTGTAACATTCTACTTTTACTTAAGTGAAATTTGACTGTATGACTTTCACTTGTATTGGAGTAACACTAGTGATATCTGTACGTTCACTTAAGTGAAATGCATGTTAGAAGCTGCACGGATACTGACTGACTATACTGTAGGTGGAATAGGGAATGCTTCAGCTGATTGATGAGAGTATTTTTTTACTCAAAATTCAAGGGAAAAGAGTGATCAACGTCATGAGGATAGTTTCCCCAAATGATCATTTCTGGTGTGAAGTGACTCTTAGATGAGACTGCTCCCTGCAGAGGGGAGCTGTGATTTTGTTATTCCTCAGTCTGAGTGTGTGTGTGTGTGTGTGTGTGTTGCACAACACCGTCTCATCCACAGGCTTGCCACCTGTCCCCTTATGTAACCCGCAGATGGGGACTGAGCTTGAACTGTGTACGGTGGACAGACTAGGGAGGGTGACTGACTGTTATGAAAAAAGGAAATTGGGCAGACCGTCCAAAAGCTGCCTCAGAGGTCACAGAAGCTGGTATTTTATTACATAAGCAAACATACGTCATGTCTGTTACGATGTGATTCTGAAGTGACTGTGACTGATTTTGACTGAATCACAGTATCCAGTATGGGTGGGCACCATAGTGAAATATGATCATGTTAAATTTGAATATTGTGGGTAACATTACAGTCAGAACACCAGTATGTATCATAAAACGGACAAACCTACGACAATTATAGAGGGCTTAATTGTTAAGTATGTGATGTATAACAATAGTCTGACTTAACAATTCTTAATGGTTAATTATCTGTTGACTGGTAACTATTCGTATGTCAGACTACCATAGGGTTCTTACTTTTTATTACTCAATTGTTTTTGCCTCCTTTCTTGAAGGAATCTTCCAGCTAAAATGAAAATATTTCTACATCTATTGTAAACATGCCCATTTGCATCACACATCAGTATGTAATATAATTATCTGCCTTAAAGGTTCATTTCTAATTGCCTTGGATGAGGGTGTGATGACCTTTTGAGAAACTACAATTCCACTGAGGTTTAAGAGCAGTGGCTAAATATCTTGTTCCAGCTGGCAAACGCAGATGGAAGTCAGATAGCTTATGTTACTGTGGCTTATGTTACTGTGGCTTATGTTACTGCGTCTTCAGATCTTAGTTACAATGGAGAGAATAGAGTACTCAAGGACAACAAGCTATAAGTGAAAATGAACAAGGTGGCCGCTAAACTACCCAGGGCCTTAGTCTGCCTCGTTTTCTCTGACTAAAAGTTTTAAAAAGCTGTCTCTACTGCAAGAGCGTTATTGCTCTGGCTTTAATCTTCTAATTTTTTACATGAACACTGTACTCTATGGCCGTTCTTCAACTGTCTTGTTTGATGCCCGAGATTACCCTAGTGATAGTTTGATTGTATTTATTAACCAATTAATTGGTGACTAGTTTAGGTGTCAGGACCGGTCAAGCACGGAAGGGATTCCCAGTGGCTGTATGATGTATTGGTGTAGAGCATGCTGGGTATTGTAGTGATGAACGAAAACATGTCAGCCCATACAACCTTACCTTCTGACAAGCTGATGATTCTCAGGGGTATAATGCATCGCTACAAAATACTGCTGGTAGCCTAGTGGTTAGGGTGTTACCTATGCGCTCAGAAGTTCATGGGTTTGAATCCTAAGACTGCTAAGCACTTCTGAGGTACCCTGAGCAAGGTACCATCCCCACACACTGCACCCCAGGTGCTGTGTTTATGACTGCCCACTGCTTCACTTGGTGAATGGGTTAAATACCCAGTGTTTGCACAAAGAGTGGGAAAAAGCTCCTTCTTCTGATTGGAATTATTTGCAAAGCACTTCAAAACTTACAAATCTTGATTTTTGGGATCAGTTCATAGGGCATGGAGAGGAAGCTCACGTTGCTGTAGTTTTACACACTCAGTAGCAAAGAAACTCCAGCTACAGTAGATGTGCCATGTTCCTGCAACAATAGAAGGTACATTCGTGTGTGTGTGTGTGTGTGTGTGTGTGTGTGTGTTTGTGTGTGTGTATGTGTGTGTGTGTGTGTGTATGTGTGTGTGTGTGCGTGCTGGGTAGATCGACCTCAGTTTAATCCGCAGCATACTGACTTGTTTGCTTGATTTGGTCTGCGTCACAAGTAATCGGAGCACAAAAGAACATGGAGGGCGAGATAAATAATGACGAAGAGGCTAAAGAGCGGGGAGGAGTAGAGGGTGATCAGGAGATAAGGGGATGGTATTGGAGAGGAGCGGTGCTGTGAGGAAGAGATAGACCAAAGGAGAGAAAGTCCAAGCCCTTATGGGAGAAACAGTAATACTGTTACTGTAATTTCTGCAGGAATCCCTGAGCGGTGATGAGGGCTCTGAGATAAAGAGAAAGGCTAGGTTATTGTCAGAGCCTATCGCAATGCACAAAGAAGTGAGGATTCTCTAATCCCTTCCACTGACACTACATCAGCAGCAGGCTAGTGTAATGCCATGATGAACTCTGCAAAGCATGGAGAAAGAGCCATCTGCCATCACCAATGTGCTTAGCCATAGGCCGCCAGGCAACGAATGATTGACAGTCGTCATCATCAGCCAAAAGCTTTGGCTGTCTTTGGATCATACGGCGTCAACACTAACGCAGCCACATTCACCACCATATTCCACACCTTTCTCATCCATTATAAAATCATCTGCATCTATATTTATTATTCTTCATACATCTAAATATCTCCTTTTTTATGGTTTCCTACAAATTGAAATTCCTGTAGAGCAGCATCATCATAACAGATTAACTTTTAGCAATTTTATATTTGTATTTGTATACAGTTATCCCAAACATATAAACACATATAAATGTTTAAAAAAATATATAAATGTTTATAAAAATATATAAAAATATCCATCCATTCATGGCACCAGCAATAAAGCAGAACCTCTCTGAGTGTATAGATGCTTCTCAAGGGCTGAGACACATTTGGTAATGCATGTTCAGGAATGGTTTGAGGAATTTGTCAAAGATGTTGAATTGGCTTCCGAGATCTCAGTCCGACTGAGCATCTGTTGAATGTGTTGAACAAACTAGTCCAATCCATAGAGACCCCGCCTTGGAACTTACACAATGTAAAAGATCTGTTGCTAACGTCTTTGCGCCAAATACCGTAGACCGCTCTCAGAGGACTCATGGAATCTGTGGCTCGGCGATTCTGCTGTTTTGACAGCCCAAGGGTTTTAGTGTTATGTGGTGTTTACACACACAAAATAAACAGAAGTCTGAGGCCAGGTTGCTTCTATTCTGCAATTTTTTGTCCTGCACTCTGTATGAAATCAGACCATTTTAATACCCTGTAAATTTAGTTTGGTGAGAACACACAATGAAAATATAAAAATAAGTAATAAAAAGAACCATTATGGGTCTAATGGCTCCGTCTCTATATGCAAATATCAATTCCCAGCTTGGCCATAGCTTGTGTGTGAATGAGTGCTGGAAGGACAGTACTGTCATCTGTGCCATGGAATTAGGATGTTATCTAATTCAGTTAAATGTGCAAGGAGCAGAAGTACCAGAAGATGGTGAGAGGAATAAAAGAACTTCATAATTAGGACTGTATCTAATTACCCCACAATCTTTCCATGCTTCATGCTTTTCATGCCCCCGTTCAGGACACTTTTCCATAGCAAACCCATGCAAATCATCAATTCCCTGCGCAGAAGAATAGAGTGTAGTTAGCATAGATCTTAAAACTTTTGTCAGATGGGTAGTGGGAGTGTAAAGAATGGGATGCATATGCAGGAGCTTTGAAACTGAATTTATGCAGCAAAGGATATGGAGCACTGGCTCATGCAGCAAACAGAAAACAGGCCAGGCAACAGAGGGGCAACAGCCTGTACACACACAGACAAGGTTAAAATACAGATCAAATGGGCTGCAGGCCTTATAAAGAATAGGCAGGAATGAGCACAGATTTAGCAAGGATACAGTGTCCACATCAGTGAGGCCGTCCCAGGACCAGGGGCATAACACTCTTCTGACAAGTGGGCCTGCACAAGCAAGCCATCCAGGGGACCATGAGCTCACTGATAGGCAAGGACATTGATTTCTCAGGAGGTGCCCGTGCAGCGAGGCCCTGCAATCATGTGACACCATCACAGAACTCGCACAGCCACGCACAACTTATAAGGCCAGTAGTGATTTCCTCACACAAAAGACACCTGCTACCCACCAATGACTTACAGCAACCAAGAAGACCTTTAACCAGGACTCACCCTAAGGACAGACCTTGTGCTCTCAGGGAGAAGATCTGCATACCATGTACACTCAGAGTCAAACTTTTTTCAGACCTTTAATGCCCACTTTCTTCAGAAATGCACAAGTGATAAATAAAAGTTGAATTAGTGTGACCACATTAGTTACTGCAGTCACAGGAGAAATTTATTCTCCTGCTCATGCTGGCAAGCCCCTTGGGCTCACATGCACTGATCAAAAATGCAATAATTAGTTAAGAAAGTTTGGGGTGTTATAAAGGCCATTCGTGAAAAAAGACCGTAACGGCCCTTTAAATTTTTGATTTAAACCGCTCTTAAGAATGAAAAAGTTAATTTAGCGTATTTCTCCCTTCAGTGATTTTTTTAAATGGGACAGCTTTGCTGTGTATGAAAAGTGGAAGATGGTCTCTGAACTCTTCAGACATGCTTTTCTGGGTCTAGACTGGGACCTATTTGACCCTCAGCAATCAGAAGCAGAATCTTAATTCCATGAAACGCTCTTCTTGTTAAGTAGCAGTGTAGTAGTTAGATTCTTTTGAAACTTCTTTATTTTGCAAATATGTCCCTGCAGTAGAATCAGCATTAATAAAGTTAATGCTGACTTGTGTGCCCAAAGTACTTCTACTTAACAACTTCAGATAAATCCACTAGCGAACAGCAGTCAACAAGCAGGACACCTGAAATACAGCGGTGGTAAAAACAGCAGTTACCAGGCAGGAGAACAGAAATCATTTTTTCTGCTAAACACTGTTCCGGCAGTTTCGAGAATCACTCAAGACAGACAACTGTTCTTCGCTCAAAGTAACAAGGTTTTTATTAACATTTGCAAATGGAGGAACAACAGAAAAACCAGAACCACAGAGATGTTCCGGGTTCCGATCTCTCTACTCTCCCTGGAGATGGAAAAAAACATTTGTCGGCCTTTGCCAGCCTCAGATAGTAAGCTCTGCGCAAAACATTTCCTAATCTAGAAAGAG
>JBBPDE010210333.1:0-14737 GCA_037974605.1 Nannopetersius ansorgii
AGGAAGAGAAAGCAAGAGAGAGACAGAGAAAGGGAGAGAGAGCGAGAGAGAGAGACAGAGACAGAGAGAGCGTGAGAGAGAGAGAGAGACAGAGAAGGGAGAGAGAGCGAGAGAGACAGAGAAAGGGAGAGAGAATGAGAGAGAGACACAGAGACAGAGAGAGCGAGAGAGAGAGACAGAGAGAGAGAGAGAGAGTGCGACAGAGAGAGGGAGACAGGTTTAAAACGGGCGCGATCCGGAAAAGTCACGAACCAGAGAGAGAAACAGAGAGAGAGAGAGAGAGAAACAGATAGAGAGAGAGAGAAACAGTAAATCCGCGCTAAAATATCAAGGTGAAAGTCATCATCGCTTGCGTAGTACAGACCCAGCTCCAGACTTCTCCTATATATATATATATATTGTTATTGCTGAGTTTAAATACTGTTTTATTTATTCCCATCACATCATCAAACTTTCACACATGACTGCACTTAAAACCAGCTTGGTTTTAACAAACATATCCTAGGTGTTTGAACAGTGATGTGTAAAAATCGAAATGATTATTATTAATCTTTTTAAGGCTGCTCTCTAGACGGGCACCGGCTGGGTTTTGTCTGCACCCCTCCTCCAGCCGTACTCGCAGCCTGGCACCCGGACAATACCTGAGCCAATTAGTGCAGGATAATAGCAGCCCTGTCAAGTGTTTCACATCCGCGGTTCATTAGTGATTCCCAGGGAGATTCTGGCACTAATCCTGCTAACAGCGCGGATAACAAGTGTGCTTAACTCCCAGCGTCGCCCTTTAGATCAGCTCCAATCGGCATCAGCGTCACCGCTCTGCCGACTCGCTCTGCCCGCAAATATTTGAAGTGAGTGCCGGGAAACGTGACAGGAAGATTAAAATCAGAAACACTTCCCACTGGATCACATTCTGCCCTTGAGCACACACACACACACACACACACACACACACACACACATATACACACACGCACATTTACATTCACACATAGCATCTTCAGTTGAATTTGCTAATTATAATATATATTGGATACACACACGCACACCTCTGCTCTGCCAAACACTGTGCTCACATCTACTGCGACAAAGCGGCAGGAAGGCACTCCTTTTGCTGCAGCCAATCAGATGTCTTCCTCTTGTATGCTTTCGCTGTAAAAAGTTTTCTGCATTCCTGCAGCTGACATCAAAGCCAAAAAAACACAACATGTAAAAATATAATATATATTTCTAACATTAGTATATAGTAATTTCCTCAAAACTAAGTTAGCAACCAGGTTAGCAAAAACTGTGCTTCCTTGGACCCTCGGCCACAATCATGGTGGTAAATGTTGGGGGTGGTGCTGGTTTAACTCCGCACAGTCACAATGAATGTTCAACTCTGAAACTGATGCTGTAAAAAAAATCTTTGCATTTTGTGCATTGTGCTTATTAATGACAGAACAAGCGCCAAACCAACACTGGCCGATAAGCCTACAGTGCTGTCTTTTTGGTCACACACCCTTAGAAATGAGATGGTCTCTGTGTGTATCACTACCAGCCTGATACCACCGTCCTGGAACTACAGCACAACTGCAGTGAATACAGGAACAATACAAAATGCGCAGCAGCAGGCTATTAAATGCCAGTGCATGAGGTTCTAGCTCCATTTCTCTACACTGCAGACTTCTCCTACCAACTCTGCAATTGTCGGCCTCATCACTCATAGGGACGATTGGAAATAAGGAGAACTGACCCGGGACTGGTGCCAGCAGAACAACAATGGAAAAAACAAGGACCTGGTGGTAGAGTTCTGCAGGCACAAACATACAGTCCATCTGAACAATAAACTGGACTGGACTCAAAACAAATGCTCTGTACAAAAAAGGACTGAGCAGGCTGTACCTGCTGCGGAGACTCCGGTCTTTCGGAGTGCAGGGAGCGCTCCTGAAGATCTTTAATGGCACTGTAGTGGCATTAGCCACTAGATAATTAGCCATTAGATAATTTACAGTGTGGCCTGCTGGGGCAGCAGCATCTCCGCTGGAATGAAACTGAACAGGCTGATCCAGAGATGCCCTCTGGACCCAGTGGAGGTGGTGAGTGACAGGAGAATGGTGGCTAAGCTGTCAGCACTGACAGCACTGAGCAGCTCCTTCACACACAGTGTGGGAAGGAGAGATTCAGAAGGTCTTTCCTTCCAACTGCTGTTGGCGTGTACAACCAACATCTTGCAGTTGACCAAACACACATAAACAAATGCACACATCCAAACACCACAGACCAACAAGTGGAAGTTTCTCGTGTGTGCAAAATTTCTGGTAGAACTTTAGGGTTGAAATATTACTGCAATTTGTGCAGTTTGTCTGGTTCATTGTTGTTGTTTTTTACTGTTGCTTTCTGTTTTTCTCAATGCCTGCAGCTGTCCAAAGTGTACATAGATACAAATATTTGCACGGGCTTATATTTATAGGTTTTTACAAACCCTACATATGAGTCTAAATATGCTCCCAAAACACTTTGATTTCATTTTTAACTCGCTGTTACACTGAACTTCTTTCTTTGGTATAAGCAGAGTAAATACAGTAATAAATTAATTTAATTTACAGTAATAAAAATACAGATCTAAGAAAAACAAAACGAAAAACACGAGAACACCAAATGAAACACTCGAGATAGCTCAATGCGGGAAACTGTTATGATGCAGGAATTCTGGACTGCACCTGCCAGAGATGCGTCATAGAGCAGCAGCCAATCAGCAGCAAGGAGAATAACGCTCTCGGATTGGCTACTTGCAATCCTACCGCATCTTCTGAGTACATGGGGTATTTCACCATCCCAAGACGCACTTTCATTGTGTTCTTTCCACCGTACCAAAACATATATCATTCAATATCATATGGAAATGTAGCTAAATTTAAATTATTGTTTATGTTACTAAAACAGTAAATTATATTTTCCTTGATTAATTTAGCACTGAAAAATGATATATTTCCAGAAAAAGCAAATCAATAAATAAATAATCTGTAGGATATCTGCGGTTTCTGCGAATTTGCAGGGGGTTCTGTGAACAATTATTAGTTTGGTTCAAAGAAACAATCTGTGAATGACTGAAGCTGTGAATTATTGAGGGTTTACTGTATACCTATATACATTCATATATTTTGCTACACACAAATGTTTATATTTTTGTACTATTTGTATAGTGTGCTTTTTATACTATACTGTTGTGTATAACTTTATTCGATTGCGTTCTGCTGCTCTTACCTTTGTACTGTCCACTTTCTGCCGTAACAACATACATTTCCCACTAGTGCGACTGATAAAGGTTTATGTTATCTTACCTTATCTTATGAGGAAAAAAACGAACACAGCAACGGGTAACACAGGCCTGGGAAGGGGAAGACGTCCCATATCTGACTCTGACAGTGTTTTGGAACAGTATTAATTTTATACTATAGTTAACACAGTAACGTTCTCTGCTGTCTCACCTGTGGCCTCCACCATCCCCTCCAGAATGACCACTATCTCAAACTCCTCCCTGGCCAGCTGCTCCTGAGAGATCTCCCAGAAGGGGCTGCTTTCATTAAATTCGTGGCAGATGATGAGTGGAGACACCAGGAAGAGCCGGTCATCTCCTGTGTCAAAGCCCACATTGATGTCCGTCTGGTTGAGGGGGATGAACTCTCCTTCTTTGGTCTGTTTGGAGCGAATCAGCTTGGCCCGTATGGACGCCTCCACGATATGTGAGTTGCGCAAGTCTCCCACACGGAACATCAGACAGAGCTTGCTGTCCCGCATAGAAATCACGGCATTCTGTGAGAACATGAGCGTCTCGGCACGTTTCTTGGGCTGCGAGATCTTCACGAACATGCAGCCCACCATAAAGGCATTGACAATGGATCCCAGGATGGCCTGCACCAGAAGCAGCACGATCCCTTCCGGGCACTTCTCTGTGATCACACGGTAGCCGTAGCCGATTGTTGTCTCTGTCTCAATGGAGAAGAGAAAGGCTGAGACAAAGCCATTGAGGTTGTTGACACATGGCGTCCACTCTCCATCATCTGCGTGGTCAAGGTCACCTCGGGCATAGGCAATCAACCACCAGATAAGGCCAAAGAACACCCATGTAGTGGTGTAGACCAGCGTGAACACCAGAAGGTTGAAGCGCCACTTCAGGTCAACCAACGTGGTGAAGATGTCTGTCAGGTAACGGTAGGTCTCCCGCACATTGCCGTGGTGAACGTTACACTTGCCATCCTTCTCCACATAGCGCTGTCTGCGCTTCTTCAGCAGACCTCCTGGACCATCAAAGGAATCTCCGCCTCCAGTCACGCCTCCCACCACCATGGTCCGGTCCGTGGGGATCTGAGGTGATGGGCAAATGGGTAAAGTACAGATATATTTTATGATGGAACAGTAAAGGGGGGGCAATAAACAGATGGTGAACGGGCAATGAAGGAATGTGGAACGGACGATGAAGGGATGATGAAGGGATGGTGAAAAGATAATAAAGGCATGATGATGTGATGGTGTTGGACAATGAAGGGATGAAGGGAAGGCGAACGGACAATGAAGGAACCGTAAAGGGACAATGATGTGAAGAATGGACGGTGAAGGGATAATGAAAGGATGGCGAGGAGACAATGAAGGGATAAATAAGGGATGAAGAGCAGAGAATCAGAAGGTTAGAAGATAGTTTTAAGGCAGGAGCAACTGAAGTAAGAGTCGAAGTTGATTCCCAGATTTCTAGCAGTGGAGGGAACTGCTGTTGTACCGTCCAAGTCAAGACTGAGGCCACCAGCTTTGTCCTCCCTGCTCGACCTGAAACTCCAGCTACGAGGCTGGGTGTTTCGTGAGTTTGATGAATCTCCTTTTAATGGCTCACTATGAAAACAAGCTGAATTAGTGCTATTTCATGTAATTGGTATGTAAATGAGGGTAGACTGTAGTGTGTCCTTTGCTAATGATAAACAAATACGTGTCCTACATTTTTTATTTCAGGTACTTTCCCTCAATTAAGTCTACATGTTTGTGTGGTTGCGTGGTCATAATTCATTTCTACATGACCAGCTTCTCTTGAACTGAACAGATTTTTAAAACCTTATTTGAAAAGCAGTTTATGAAACACACCCAACTCTTCTGTTTCACAAAAGCAGCAACAATTCGATTTTCCATGATTTGGGACCTTTAAAGCTTTTAACAGGTTTTTGAGGTGACTCACCTTGTCATTGGGATCATTAAATTTCTTTGGTAGTTTGATGCCCTGCTTCTCCACATCCTGTCCCAGCTGACCCTTTACACTACACATGACCTGCAGGGCGGGAGCCACGGACACTGTCTTCCAGTCCAGCAGGGGAAGCTCTCAAACTGCAAATGCAAACATAGGCCTATTGAAATCTGAGTATCTGGTCTGAGAATCAGATTGTTATAATCTGAGAATAACAACAATCTGCTGTGATAGGTACGGCTGTTCGTGCACTCATTCCTGGAGAGCGGTCTTGATCAACAGATCAGTCAAGATCGTTCAGGATTCTTCATTTGTCACATGCATAGTTATACAAGTACAATACACTGTGAAATGTATCCTAAACAGCTACTGTTTTATGATTGTTCAAAAATTTAATTTAAAAACAAATCAAAATAAGGGTAAAACAACTTAAACATGCTAAAAGTAAAATATGGAAGCTGAGTTAGGCATGTTCTGGTTTAGGAGACGAATGTCCAGAGGATAGAAGCTCCTCTTGAGTCTCTCTGTTATGGCCCTGATAGTACAGAACCTTTTGCCTGATTGCAGAAGTTGAAACAGATTGTTACTTTAGGATCTGAGCTGCACTGGACCTACATCTCCTGGTGTAAATATCCTGCAGGAAAAGGAGAGTAGATCTGCAGCAACTTTCTGCTGCATATATCACTCTCTTGATGGGTTTTTCAATCCTGAACACAGCTATTCTAATACCAATGAATTGTGATGTTCTGAGTTGTGATGTTCTGTGTGAGGATGCTCTCCACAGCGCCTGAATAGAAAGTCCTAAGGATCACTGGAGAGACCCCGAACTTCCTCGATTGTCAGCGAGGGCATAGGTCCTGCCTAGACCTTTGTACTGGACCTGAATTTGTTCAGTCCATGTCAGGTCTGAGGTGAGGTGGAGTTACTTGAAGGACAGCACCTTCTCCACTAGAGCTTTGTTGATGATGAAGGGCTTGTAGTCTCGCTGCTGTCTCTCAGGTTTCTTAAACATGTACAATTGTGCAAATCAGGGAAAATCTTCAAAATGTTTATTGTCTGTGTGCTGTTTCTAATATCCATACAATTTTTACAGCCATTCTGACAGACTGTAATACACTACAGGAACTGTAGGGGGCAATATAGCTTCTATTGTTTAGTTTAGAAAGCACTCTACAATCTTCTCTGTAATACAGATGTTTTTGAATAGTCTTTGTACTATTAATAACATCTGTTTAATTCATTCAGCCATTTAAACAGACTGTAATTCACTATAGGAAGCGTATAAGGTGGCTTTTACTGATTTATTTAAAAAGTATAATCTATCTATGATCCTATATAATGCTCTAAAGGTTCTGTAATGCTCTATAAAGATCCATAATGTTCATATGAACTTCATTGTCATTCTAACAGAGAGTAATACAAAAAGCATAGGAGGCAATACGGCTTATTGTTTCACTTAAAAGTGCTCTATAATGCCCTATAACCACCACATGGTCATTCTGACAGAGCGTAAGGGCAGAGAGTGATATGGTATTACAATGAAAGAGGAATCAAGGGAAACAGAGTAGTTTGTCAGATTAGTCAGGTAATCTAATAATAGTCTATAGGTTAACTGATTACGAGAGTCATACTTGGGTGCGGTCCTTGTATTTGAATAATGTTAGGTCCATTATTCTGGACTGTGCTCCTCTGGACTTGCAGAGAGGCTGGGGAACAGAGCAACCCATCCTCCATCGATCAACCCCGAGGCTCTTTAGGCCAGCCATGAAAATATTTCAGTCTAATGAATCACGGCCTCATTCAGGATCAACCCTCAGTCGATTTCATCAAAGCTCCCACAACACACACACACACACACACACACACACACACACACACACACACACACACACACACACACACCTCACTATCCTTTACAGCTCCACTTGAAAATATCAACTCTGACTAAACTAAATACACAAAGAGATTTTATTAAATTCAGTTTTAAAGTCAGCATTGTTTCTGACCACCACTCACAGAATTCTCTTAGACAAGCTTTCCTGTAATATCTTTAAATGTCTTCAGGAATTCTCCAGGCTTCTTGAAAGACATTCCAAAGCTCTTGTTTACATATTGGTTGTATTTTGTTATGTTCTCTCTTGAGATGATCTCACACCGTTTCAGTAATTGTTGGCCGATCCATGACTAATAGCTTTATTTTTTTTTTTTCATATTTAGGTGGTTTGATTGCAGTAACAGTGTGTTCAGTATCATTGTCGTGCTGAAAAATGAAGCTGTTGGCAATCAGATTGTCACGACTCGGCCAATGGCCGTTAAGGGCCACTGCTTTTCTGTTATTTTGGGTCTTTTATTTTGATATTCTGTTCTGTTTTTCGCTTTGTTTCCTGTCTCCACCTGTTTTGCGTTTGCTCCACCTGTTTTGCGTTAGTTCCGTTTGTTTAGCCCATTGTTGTCTGTCAATCGCCTCATTAATGCCTTCTATTCTGAGTTCATGTTATCTTGTTCACGTTCACGTTCACGTTTATAGTGACCCTTGTGCCAGCTTTATTTTCTGTTTATTTTTGTATTGAATAAAAGTCGACCACAGCAATGGATACCTGCTTTCCAGCCTGGAACTTGCCCTGAGGTAAATCACGGGAGACACAGATGCTTTATAGATGGGACTGTGTGGGGGTTTAAGAGTTTTGCACAGTACTGTACTTTCAGATCTACAGACTTATGCTTTCATGTTTGAAATTTGTTCAAACAAAAAAAAGCCTCCCATGTAGGATCCCGGAAAGCCAAACAGGGGCTACGCTGAAGAATTGGAGGGGAATTTGGCCACCGTTACTTTATAGTGCTGATGTCCGCATTATTATTCTAAAATATATAAAAGTTAAGAAAGATTCTTCGTGGGTCCAGACTGTGCACTGCTGCTGACCTGCTCTGTTACAACAACCGTGTGATGTATCTGGAGCAAGTAAATCTTAAAACTGTGTTACAACAAAACACACCCAAAGGTAAACAAACTGATACAAATAAAAACTATCAAACTGAACTTGCGCCTGAGCCTCATCCCACACCGAGCACTCACTCCAGATGTGGCAGAGCCTTTATACATAACTGAGCTTTGGTCTGATTGGCTGCCCTGTTTTATGCTTCACTCAAAAGGAAGTGCGAGTTGTAACATCCTTTCTAGCTTCAGTGTGAATGGGCGGGGCAAAGCTGCTGTAGATGGAACAGATTTTTGTGACATCACAAAACTGAAAAACAGGATGTTTTACTGCAGCTTAGTTTCCATTTATGAACTGGAGAATAAATGTTATGTTTTGAATTAATGTTATGTGTCACATGATTTAAAAAAATAATCTAATTAATTACAAGCTCTCTGATAAATTAATCTAAATGAATCGCACACATTTGAAAATATGAAAAATTAAATGAATTGTAGCATATGAGTGAATAATCAACATTACAGACTTTTAATTTGTCTTTAATTTAATAACCGTTTTTACACCGTTTGTGGAAATACCAAATGATATACTTAAACAGTGAGGAGAAAGGGTTTTTCTATTGGATGGGCTCTTTAAAGGTATAATTTCGATAGAGATTAGGGTTTTGCCGCAGCAGTGATGAGACTAAAAGTCAGCTCAGCATGTTCTATTTATCCGGGCCAATCAAGCGCTTCACTCACCAGAACTCCAGCCAGTGGGTTTGTGGCGGATGCTGAGTTTGGAAAGCATCTATCTCCCGCGTCTCAAACTAATTAGTACGGTCGCAGCGTTCCAAATGACCTGAGACGGGCATTGACAGTGGGAGCGTCTGACTGAACTCACCTCGAAGGCTGAATGCTTCATAGACAGAAAACTGAGCAAAAAGTTTTCACTGGAATTACATTAATGCCCTTCATTCAGACGTCTTTGGTTAATCAGCTCCTCAGAATCATCTCAGAATTCATTAAATGTGCCTCGTTTTCATTATGAGAGAGTTATTGCAGGATCTGGAGGCTCTGCAGCCTCAAGGGGAAATAAAGGTGATGGATGAAGTAAGTGGGTTGCCAAAATAGACACACACACACACACACACACACACACACACACACACACACACACACAACATGGCGGGCAAAATGACTTTTATTAGTAATTGACACTGTCTTTAATTGACTCTAATACAGTTTTAGCATTTTTCCTACTGAACGTGGGCAGAGCTCGGCTGCAAAATGTTTCCAGACCTACTCTACCAGTTTTCGTGCACCACAGGTCTTTTATATGTGTAGCAATCATTATACATGTAGCATTTATTTTAGGAATCAACTCAGCTGATGTTTATGAGCTCTGGTTTCTGTGACAACATGAAAAGTTGCAGTATAACTGTGAAGTTTTAACAGTGTTTACACACTCCATCAAACAAAACACTGAGCTCTGGGCCCTTTAATGGAACGTTGACGGGAGAACTGTGGGCATAATGTCACTGTCAGAACAGAAATATAATGTCAGAGGGGAAGGAGAAAATATTTAAAATGCACATTAATTGCTGGTGTTTAATACTCTGACGATTTGAACGGGACACAGGGAGGATGTGGGGGGGTTGTGGTCAGTTCGGGGCAGCAGCCCGCACTCTGACGTCACGGTGTGCTGGGAGACAGTCGGAGTAAAATGTCACCAACTGGCCAGACCAGCGGCTCTGGATGCCTCAGCTGCTCCGAGCTGAACAGAGAGATGCACATATTTCACAGGAGCTAAAATCGACAGGCAACTAATGAGCATGTTGAGTATTCGGGGGATTTTGAGTATGATGAGTATCCACAACTCAACCATCCTGTCTTCTCTCGATGACAACGACATCTTTTGAGACATTCAGGCTATAGTTTTGTCAATGTGTGGATAGAAGGGAGGGTGCAAAGGTGTGGTGGAAGGGGGGGGGGGGGGCTTTGTGTGCCATGTCTCCATGAAACCTCAGAATAAGAGATGATTATGATTAGATTTGAGGCTACTGGCTATTTTTAATTATTTACATTTTTTCCAGAGGCATTCATAAAATTTTTTACAGCCGTAGCCCCAGATTACCAGGCCTAATGACACCCCTGAGACAAAATCTATATCAGAAGCAGCAGAAGTCATATCGCCTGCAAGTTTCCTGCAGTGTATTACAGTCTATCAGCATTAGTTTATGGAACTTATTAACACTACAGAGCATTATAGAACATTATAGAGTACTGTACGGTTTATTATCGCTCATTAATACAAGAGAAGTCATGTCGTCCTCTACGCCTCTGTCAGAATGACGGTATGAATCAAATGAACATTAAAAAGCGATTAAGAGTGCTTACACAGTGCTGTGCAAAAGTTTTGAGCCACCCTTCATTTCTACAGATCATTCTTCAGATCCAAAACTTCTTGTATTTTAATGTAGTCTTGAGGAACAGTTCTCCAGGCTTCCTGAAGGACGTTAGAAGGCTCTCATTTTCAGCCCAGTTCCTGTAACTGACCAGTTTCAGAGGCCCTTCACAGTGACCTACATACAAATCATTCAAGCACAACAAAGCACATTAGTAGACTGGTGGTGCTGAATGCTGAGTGGCTGAAACACCTTTACCTAAGCTCCTTGTATCTTGAGGCAGTCTTTCACAGTAAAACGTTTGCTCCTGTTTCTTTCGTTTAATCTACTCAATATGCCAAAGACAAGACAACAGAAAATAGTAGGAAGTAGTATTTATGCACCGACAATGCAAAATATAAAGACATGGGGGTCTCAAGACAGTACTGTAAATAAAACACGTGGTGTATGACCATTAGAAAAGACTCCAGAATGTATAGAACATCTACTTTTTTCATAGTCAGCTTTCTGGAAGAGCCGTGGAGATTTGTGCTGGTTTCTGATTTGAAGAACCATCTATCTCTCTGTCTGTCCTGCTCAGCTCCTTCTAATCCCCACCCCCATTTTTCCTCCCATTAAATGGAATAAAAGCAGCACAGTGAATGCCAGGTAAATGAAGAAATCCTTGATTAAGCTGCATGATGGACCCAAGGAGCTTCAGCATGAGCGAAGAGCAGAAAGAGAGGCAGAGAGAGAGGCAGAGAGAGAGAGAGAGAGAGAGAGAGAGAGAGAGAATGAAAGCACTTAAGAGCCTCTATTATCCATCACGTTCCTCCTCCAGAGAGGACAAGAGCAACGAGGGAGACACGAAGGAGTACGAGGGGGAGGAGGAGGACGGCACTGAGGCAGATCTGACAGAGTTCTGATGTAGAAACAGGAAGATGGATGTTTCAGACTAAACCAGACTTTCTTGAACGATATGAACAGAGTATTAGTACCTTTTGTATATTAAATATCATTACTTTTCTGGAATTATCCAGTTAGAAGAGTATTCCTGATTGGTCAGAAGATCCATCCTGGTTGGACAAAAGCCTTATCCTGGTTTGCTAAAAGGGTGTTAGTCTGAATTCTTCTACTTACAAACACTAAACACTAATCTTTACACACAGTTTCTCCTCTGATCTCTGAGACGGTTACAGTTCAAAAATGCACCTTCACTCCTCCATTCACACACTTCATATATGGAAACTGAGCCGAGAGTGTGATGATTTATGCATGCTAATTGGTGGCATATAGGCTACCAGTACATGTTAGCTACATTTGCCTTGTAGTTGCAGCAGCAAAGCTAATGAAGCAAACCTCAGACTCATCTCGTCTGGAAGGGTAATGTGTGTGGAGGGTGTATAGTGTTAGTGTGTAGCGTTTGTGTACACTGTCAATTTACAGCATTAGTGTGCAGTATGTAGTCCAGGGGCCCCCAGCCTTTTTTGCACAACTGACCAGTTTCTCGTAAAACAAATTTTTTTTTAACGGACTATAGTTGTTTAAGATTTTTTCGTTTTTTACTCATTTTTTTACTCAACTTGCGGGCAAAATTTTTGCTGTACCATATCATGTGACCAAGATAAGTGGGGTTTTTTTTTCAAAATAAAAGATCTTTCAGACTCCGATAATCAATAAAATATTTTTATTCTGTCTTTCTATGCGGCCTGATACCGTTACCAGTACCTAGCGGTTGAGGAAGGTATAGTGTATAGTGTTGGTGTATAGCGTTGGTGTATAGCGTACAGCATGGGTGTCAAACATACGGTCTGTGGTCCGGATCTGTCCTGGCGATCAATTTTGTTGAAGAATATTTTCAAAATATAAAATATTAGTTAGGCTTTTGTTAACTTAACTAACACTGTAACATTCTATTTTGTTGTTGACGAAGTGAAAAAATACTGGCTGTTTTCCCAGGGGGTTAAGTTTAGGGTGAGAGCTAGGGTAAGGTTTTTAGTATTTTTTTTTTTTAAAGCTTCTAGTCTTCTATAATTTGGCAACACCTCATTCCCCCTGGAAATAAGGGTTAGATCAATAAACACTTCGTCCTGAACTTGGAACTGAAGATGAAATGTAGAAACAAAATAAACAAAATAAACAAATCAATAATAAAGGATAATGTATTAAAATGATCTCTTATCAGAATATTAAGGTTATGTAATGATATTTAGGGTTGAGCGTGGAAATTCGTTTGTAGAATATGATTAAAAACAGGGTTTGAGTTGAGAATCGGCTGTGAATTGAGGGCAGCGATAAAGGTTGGGGTTGGGGTAAGATTAAAGGTTGAAGTGGAGATTGGGGTTAGGAGTGGAGTTTAGGGGAAAGGGTTAGAGTTAGGGATTAGGGCTGTGTAAGAAAGGTTAGGGGGTAGGCTTGTGATAGGGGTTAGGAGTGGATACGGGCCTAGGGCCACGTTTAGGGCCAAACCTGAAATAAGAAGTCCATGTAAAAATATATTTTATGCTAAACAATCGAGGAATGAAAAATCACTTAATCTTACCAGGACTCTAGAAAATAAGGGCTTTAACACTCAACACACAGTGAAAAAAATGCAACTAGAATCTTGAAATGTTAGTTCAAAAATAAAAAGGGGGGCTGGTGGCGGCGTAGTGGGTAGGATACTTGCCTCTAGACCAAGAGGTCTTGGGTTCGAATCCTACCTTCAGCACACCACCACTGGGTTCCTGAGCAAGACCCTTAACCCCGAGTTGCTCCAGGGAGAGACTGCCCCCTGTAGTTAGGGAATGGAAGTCGCTTTGGATAAAAGCGTCTGATAAATGCCATAAATGTAAATAAAGAAAGAAAGTATATAGAAGGAAAAATAAAAAAAAATGTTAAATAAAATGTTATTTTTGATCGAACCCATTAGGGGTCCAGGTATTCAGGTTAGTCGTCCATTTAAATTCCATCCTGCGTCTTTTTTTGTCCATCCAAGTTATTTTGGATTCCAAAAAACCTGAAATTGTGAAGTTGCTTAACCCATGTATATTAAAATGATTCACCAGTTAGTGTTAGGTCTACGGTTAGGGGTGGGGTTAAAATTAGGAACAGGTTTAGGCTGAGATTAGGGTTAGGGTTAGGTCAGGGTTGTTTCTGATGTGGGGTTGCTTAGGTCCGGACCACAAGACCTTAACTTTAGAGCCATTTGGCCGGTGGCGAAAATGAGTGCATATATTGAAGAGTATGTAATGTTGTTGGTGTATAGTGTTAGTGTATAATGGTTGAGTATTGTGTGTAGTGTACAGTGTCAGTGTTGTTATTGCATAGTGTTGGGGTTAGTGTAGTATTGTAGTAACTGGGATAGACACTGGGAGCACGTGTTGGCTGGTGGAAGTAGTGTGTGTGTGTGTGTGTGTGTGTGTGTGTGTGTGTGTGTTGGGGGTGTACTGGAGCAAATACACTTTTAATTAAAGTATCGCTTTCAAGCCGCCTTCTGCGTCGTCCCACAGCGTCCGTACAAGAAGCTTGTCGTTCTTCTGTCTGTATCTCCTGCGTGAAGAAAGGCTCTGTGACTGCAGGGCAGAGTGGCTGTGCAATCGCAGGTACGGCGGTGGGATCTCCGCGATAAGCCCTATCTCTCAGCACCCACACAACAATTTACATAATTACCTACTCAACTATTTTTACATAATCTCTCTATTTCCAGAGGTTTCACCATCAGCGCCCACAAACTGGAGCTGCCTCCGGTTCCCCCAACGAACCGCCGCTGCAACAGTTTAGACACCTCTGCCAGTGTCTTCACTCTCACTCTGACACACAGTCTTCAGCATTTTCTCCATCAGTCTGAAGGATAATAGGGCAGAAAAGGCTCCAGGAACAAGAAATATTCCTTCATTTTAGAATTAGAAAGACGTTCTAATAAAATTTACAGCCAGAATGAGGTTCGACTAAATTAATATCATTAACAGAGTTCTAATAAATTAATATCCAGAATGGAATTATTTAAATTAACATCCAGAATAAAGTGCTAATAATATTAACATCCAGAATGAGGTTCTAATGAAAGTGATATCTAGAATCAGGTTATAATGAAATTAATATAAGGAATGAAGTTTTATTAAAAGTAATATCTAGAATAAAATTCTAACATTATTAATAGGGATGCACCGATTTTCTTGGCCGATTCTGATTACCGATTTTGTGTAAGTGTGATCGGCCGATACCGATTTTTCCGATACCGATTTTTTCCCC
>JBBPDE010210367.1:4519-14728 GCA_037974605.1 Nannopetersius ansorgii
GGAGTACTCAGTTAGACTGGGGTAATTTGGAGTACTCAGTTAGACTGGGGTAATTTGGAGTACTCAGTTAGACTGGGGTAATTTGGAGTACTCAGTTAGACTGGGATGGTTTGGTCTTGCTATTTTCATCATAAATCGACCAGGTCTGAGCACTGGTATAAGCAGTAAATTGAGCTCAGCGTGACTGAGCTAGTTAAGGATGAATCCTATTATTTAATTTAAGCTCCACCTCTAAAGCCTAGAATCCAGTATTGACAGACACTGTAAGTTAGTAGGTTTGTCGTCTGTGGTAATTATGAAAGTTGTGATGTTGTTAATGTTATTATTATTATTATTATTATTATTGTTATTATTATTATGTGTTATGTATTATTATTATTATTATTATTATTGAATACCCTGATAATCATTTGTCTCTAGGTATTAGCTTACTTTAAATCCATTTCTGGCAACACTGGGCCTTGTACATTATGTTGTCTTTTTGTTCATTGCAGGTTATTGATCAATCCAGGGAGTACTGCTGTCCAAAAAATTGATTCTTAAATACTAATCGATACTAAAATTTAGTATTGGGTTCGTTATCAATTAACACGGGTATCGATACTTCAATGGCAGTTTTGCATGTGCCGATTCACAGAAATCGGTGGCAGACTACAAAAATTTTCAACAGCAGCCCCTCCCCCGGCTACCTGGAGGACCCAATGTTTACGTGCCACCTTTTTCCTCTATAGAGAGCCAGGGGGAGCTAAAAAAAAAAAGTGGCACGCACCTTTAAATGTAGCTTGGCTGGGGAATAACCTAGCACCGCAAAATTTTACATGGACCCTCAGCTCCCCCAGATTTAAAAAAGTGGCATGAACGTGGCCGCTGGCGAAGTAGAACCCATGAGAATGGACTTTCCAAGCTGCGTCGCTGTGCAGGGCGAGCACCCAGCCAAATGTGACATGCCGGTAGATCTCAGTGAGACCTTTCCAATAAGCCCCTCTAGGTTGCGCCCCCCCCCAACCCACGGGTATCCGGAATTATTAGCCCCAAATCTTCCCCCATTGATCTCTATGGAAGGTGGGCAAAAAAACGTTGTGTGCCTTTAAATGCGCTGCCAAGTTCTGAGCCATTTGTCCGCTCAAACCTAGCGCAGCAAAATTTTACAGTGACTCAGCTCACCTTAGCTCCCCGAGACCTATTGAATGAGGCCGGTCGCAAAGATCCGCCCAAAAGGACTGAGACTTTTCTGCCCTCCAGAGAGAACTGGTGCGACGGCCCCTGAGCACACGTTAAATTATTTATTAAAAAGTTCCTGTGCTTGTTTTTTCTTCCCATGTAGTATAGAAAATAGTATTGAGTCTCATGTACCAACCTTAGTATCGGTACTGTGTTTGAAATTTCAATATCGTGACAAGCCTACCAGGGAGTTTCAAAGGGGGGGCAGTATAAGAGAGTGATTTGTGGGAAACTATTCAAATCGGAGGACACCAAAATGTGGGATGCAACCATATAGGAGACACCCGACAGAATGTTTTGTGGGGGCTGATTGACAGGTCTATCTTTTATGTTTTGCTTTTTGGATGTCCTGTTTATTGAATCCTCCTTTCTCATCGTAGGAGGTGGAGCCTAAAGGAGTACCCAGCACAAGCTGTCTATTGCCAGAAGATCAGCTCGTCATTGGCCAGCAGTATGAGGTCAGAGTGAGGTCCTGGGCTGATAACGGAGTGCTTTGGAGTGACTGGAGTCCAGCCACTCAGTGGACTTCCACTGTGGGCAAACGTCTGCCTGGTAAGCATCACGTGCTGCTCATCTTGCATGAGAAACAACTGAGGTCCATTCTGGCAGTTTTTAATAGTCCCATTTCTTAATTCCAGTTTCGGTTCCTCACTGTACTGACATACAATCATTTCATAGTGGTTACTGAATATAATGTAGCAGCTACTGAATAACATCCGACGTACTGAAACAAAAAATAATTACAAGTATTGTTTAGCAAAAACTCAAGTCTTCTCTTCTCTTCTTCCCCACACCTTCCTTTCTCTTTGTCTCATTTCTCTTTTTTCTCTCTTCTCTTCTCCTCTCCAATTCTAACCCAAGATCACAGGCCCATGAGGCCGTGGTTTTTCCCCAGTGTGACTACCACTGCAGCAGTCGTCGTCATCATAATCATCTTATTCTGTTACGTCCGCATCCGTCGTGTCAACTGGTGAGTGCTGCCCTTCGCAAGAAATACAGACATTTAAGGCTTTATTATATCACATGATTTCTGCTGTGTGTCACACAGAAACTCACAAAAAGACAGACCATGACAGACTGTAAACTGTGTCTGAAAGTACTAATATAAAAATTGGTCATTTTTCAGTTCTCTGAAGTCTCCAAACATATATGATCCTTTCGAAGACCTTTATGTCAAGTATAAAGGAGATTTTCGGGTAAGTTACGCTTGGATTTATGAAATGAGTGGAAGCTTATAGACCACCACAGCACTGCTTATGCTGAAATCCTCACAATCCTCAAAAACACAGAGTTGTTCACTGGAACAGGTCAAGTGCGTTGTTTAGTGAGTTGTTTAGAGTCGTTCACTCTATTAGGTTGAAATGAGACACCAGTGCTGGCTTTACTGTACACAGACTAGACTACAAAGAGGGGTATTGAAAGAGAAGATACATATGAGTGTGGAAAGTCTATGCAAGCACATCCTTTCAAATAAAAAACTACAACATAAAACCCACTCAGAAAATAGGACCCAAGCCCAAAGTTGTATTGACCCGACACTGACCCTATACGTAATATTTTGTCAGGTCTGTAGATTGTACAGCAGACCTCTGATACATAATAGACTTTATCATGTGTTTTCTGACACTGTTGACTTTCTGCTACTTATAACAGTATATGATGCACTGCACAATGCTATAAGCTTTCATTGCTTGTTAGCAAAATTAGCACTGTAGCCTTGAGGAAACAGCCAAATGTCTTAAACCTAAACGTTTTTGGAACAAATTACTGCTTCAAGCAGCGTTACGGTAATCCGTCTCTGAATCACACACTGAAGCACAAAGTCCTTTAAGAATCGCCTTTATTAGTAAAATAGTTATTAAACAGAGAATACTGGATAGAAGAAATATCAGAGTCCTTCAAAAGAGAGAGAGGGGCCCCACAGCCTCCTGCCCCTAGGCTGTGAATCATATTTACCTTGTTGTTACATACTAGCGACTTCCACATGCCTGAGGAGCAAGTGTGGGTAGCAACACTTAGGAGGACAATCAAATGTTTTAAGGGACTGAGGTCACATGTAGATATGAAGTTAGAGGCCTAACGGCATCACACAGATGTGCAAATGTTAGAGTACACATGAGGTCAGTCGTGAGGTTAACATGAGCATAAAATAAAATCCCCAAGACAAGCAGCAAGGAGGAGGACGTGTCAAACCAGAAAATTAATCTAGTGTCTTATTCCTTGTCCTCCTCAGATGTGGCTCGGTCCGATTGTGTCTGTGGAGTCGTTTCTCAAGCCCAACGTGGAGTTAATTGCTCCCTTGGAGATCTTGAAGCAACAGGACTGCGACGTCAAGGACGAGAGAAGCTTCTCCAACAACCTTTATTTCCTCTCGCAAAGCTCCAAATGCACAATGGATCTTGAGCCTTGTTCGGAAGAGACCCCCTACGGGCCAGCAGGAGGCGGCAGCGTGGAGGAAAAGGTACTGATGGTTGATGCCGATCATAGCAGCGACAATGAGAACGATGGAAGCATCAGCAGCCCAGTGGAAATGTCTTCCTCATACAAGCACCTGCAGAAGCTCCGGCTGGAGGTCCAAAGCCCAGACTCAGGCTTCGCTACAGGGAGCGACCAGGACACCCAAGACGACTCCAGTAGCGAAGGCCTGCCCAGCCCGCCTGTTGTGAGCAATCACATGTTCAATAAGGAGATCCTGGCCTGTCCAGTTCCACTAGGCGGGGGCTTGGCCTCCTTCCCTAACCAACTGTTTGTTGGGTTTGGGTGGAGCCCTCAAAACATCCATCCCCTTGGCCTACTACAATCCAGCATCACCACAAACACACAGATGTTTAATCCAGACATCATGGCTTTCTCTGGAAAGATTGAGCCAGCTAGCGATGACTATATGCCCGTAAAGAAGGTGCAGGAATGATCAGGACTAACAGGGGCCGAGAGAGAGTTTGGAACCTCATGCACTGTGCAAGAAGTTAGGTTTAAAGCATGCTAGCCATTAGCCTTCGTGTAACATTACTTTACAGATTGTTATGAATACAGCATTGAACACAACTTCATGAGCATGACCTTAACAAGAGGGCTGTGTGTAGACTTTCAATATGATGCAATTGTGTTATGACCAAAGCATGGCATATATCTTACACTGTAAAGGTACAAATGAAGTGCTTCAATAGAGTTGAACCTCACAAGTATTCGCTAGCATTCTCCTCCATAGCTTTGTATTATGATGTGATGGTGGGAGTAGTAGACCAAACATTACAAAACTGGGTGAAAAACTTGATAAGAGTCCAAAAGGAGCGCTTGGGATCCGACTAGCAGGGCTAGTTTCAGGGATAAGTTCAGTATTGAGAGAAATTTGAGGCGGCTATGTTCTCTGTCTGCACATAGAGTTACCTGAGAACTCTTTTTTAATTAGACTCAGCCTCTTTTCTTGTTGTAGTTACTATCAGGGGTTGACAGAAGTGGTACGCAAGTTCGCGTATGCACGGGATAAACAGTAAAATGCGTGGCAGTTTTTAGTCTTGGGTAACTTCACTCTGGATCTCTAATGACCTCAACTCAGGGAAGTGTGCAGGAATTACAGCACACTCTATTTAACATTCTAGCACAGTTCAGTGTAAACCGTGCAGCATGAATACAGATTTACCTTTACAAGGGTAATGTATAAAGTTTTAAAGTTATAAAGTTTAAAATTAAATTATTTTTTTTACCTCATCACAAATCACGTTTTTTGCGGGTGCACTTGGAATGTAACCTCCGCAAATTTATATAAAATGAACATTTTGGTACCAATTCATTCACGTTGGTACTCATTAGAGAACTAGAGCAATTTATATTATAGTATTATATACTGTATTATTTTGCCTTTTATAATGTCAAATGTTTCTGTACTGAACAGTTTTTTTTTTTGTCAAAAACCTGACATCCGTTCGAAGTCTTGAGTTTATGTTTGTGGAATAATGTCAACACCGACAGCCTTAATGTTGAATGGCTTGCCTGCATTGCTCGCCATGACCCTTAGCATCACAGAAGCTGCGTAACTTTCATGGTCAGTAATGGGAGTTAATGATGAGAAAGTCTCGTTTGAATGAACAGCGTGTGGCGAACAGATTTGTGTGAGTGTGTATGATGTAGTAGATGATACTTTAATGTTTTAGTTTTCTTAATTAAAAACTACTAGTTTTACTAAGTTTTCTTGAATTACTTTGTCTTTTATTGCTCATGAAGATAAGACAGCTCTAGAAGAGCCAGGTCTACACTTTCATGCTGAAAACTGAGAAGAGAGAGAACTAGATGAGATGATGATGATGAAGATACTCGAACACGTTAAGGAGTTAATCTAGGAGGATTGATGATGATGTTTCAGGGAAAGATGTGGTGCTTGACTCACTGCTTCAGAATCAGATTTAGAATCAGAAAGCTTTATTGATCCCGATGGAAACGTCTGTTTTACAACTGCACAAACACACAGAGACGAGAACAATATAAAAGATAAAGTCTAAATAATTCCAATAGAGAACTCTACTATATATACTCTACTATTTACACAAATTCTGAGTATAAATTCTACAGAAAATTTACAGTTAATTACTAATAACACAAATAATAATTAGGAGATTGTTATTGCACATAGCAGAGATCAATTTTATTTACACTACCAGTCAAAAGTCTGGACACACCTTTTATTCTGGATGCTATAGAATTTTCTACATTGTAGATTAATATTGAAAACAAACTAAATGATGAAGGAAATCATGGAATTCTGCAGTAAACAGAAACAGAGTTAAAGAAACCAGAACCTGTTCTGTAATAAGGGAATAAGTGGTTCTTGCCATAATGTGCAGTAGAACCATAGTGGAACAGAATCACTACCTGTGGACCAACCCGACCCTCACAACTGATGATCCCACATTAAGAAGGAGAGAAACTCCACTAATGAACTCTTGATGAAGAAACTCCTGTTAATTAAACACCATCACAGGCGATTCCTCATGAATCTGAGGGAAAAAATGCCAAGAGTGTGCAAAGCTGCCATCAGAGCAACAGGTGATGTTTTCAATATTAATCTACAATACAGCCCATAATCAACACAAAAGAAATCGTTGAATGGGAAGGTGTGTCCAGACTTTTGACTGGTAGTCAATTTAGTGGTGATATTTGACATTGTAATAAGATATTGCAATCATAGCAAGCAATGAGAAAAGTACAGTTCAGTTTAATTCAGTGAACTCAAAAGGGGAACCCATCCTCCTCTGGTTGACCCCTGTGAAAAAGAAGCCCTTCATAAATGAACATATAAACAGAAAGGCCATCTATGGCTAACAGAGACGGAACAATTAGGGGTCAGTAAGCGCAGCTGTCAGTCTCTAGTCCATAACAACAACAACAATAATAGCCGCCACAGCTTTAAACCACAGTTACACTTGGATTAGGGGAGTTATAGCAGCTGGACCACTGCTCATGTTATTGCACATTCTAAGATTACTGCACATAATAATAAGATATTGCACATAATGAAATTCATTTTGGCACTCAAATTAGGAGATATTGCATGATATTGTGCATGGTAGATCATTGCTCATAATCATAAGATGATGCACATAATAATAATGATTTAAACCCAGTAAGAAAATGCAAAGTAGCTTGAGGTTATTGCACAGATCATTGTGTGGGTGTGTGGCAGGGGGAGGAGTTATAGAGTCAGTGGAGCAGTGTATGCTGGTGAGTCTGGGTCGCATGATGTAATGGGGAGGGCTAGGCATGTGGGTGGGATTAAACATGAGAAAATGATTAGATTATTAAATCACACATTGCACATTGTCCTTCTGTATGGTGTCATACGTCCCTAGTGAGGGTGAGGGTGAGTGACCCCCAGTGAGGGTCTCTGAGCTAGCTAGTTTTCTCTGGATGACACGTGGAGAATTATGAAATGCTATTGGTTAATATTTTTTGCAGATGCACAAGGACCTCATAAGACGTTTCAGAGGCAGCACAAATGTCTTTTTGTTTCGTTGGAATGTGACATTTACACCACCAGTCATAAATTTGGACACGATTTCCTTCGTGTTTATTATCCGCTACATTGTAGATTAATAGACTCCCCCTGAGAGAAGTCCACTAGTCGTGTGTTTTTTCCTCTCTCTGCCCTCGTTTGTGCACACAATGCAATCTCTGCCTCTGATTGGCTTATGCTGACACGCATTCCTTGGTTTAACCAATTATTATAGTCCCTTCATAAAAGGGGCGGTACCGTTGGCGCGAGGGGAATCTAAACATGTGACCACAACAAGACTAGAGACACGGCAACAGAGAAGACAGACACACATCACATGTGTGGAGATCCTTCACTCTAGACACACAAACAGCACGGAGACCTGCAGAACCTGCAAGTCGGTGTTAAAGTACAGTAACAGAACCGGCGCTCTGCAGCTGGCATGGCTAACGCTAGCTAACATGGCTAACGCTAGCTAACATGGCTAACGCTAGCACTGCAGGGAGTCGTCCTGCCGCGGCTTAAACTGTTCCACTCTCAGTTCTACACTTAAATTTACCAGAAAATTCAAGGCATCAGTCTTTGTTTAGTTCAGTTTAATTGTGGTGTTGAATGTTAATGTTACAGAGAACTTTAATAAAAGTTGCCCAGTGTTGGACGCCTGTGTTCCTCCGCTGCGTGTGTGTGTGATGTCATTAAACGACTTGTCGACTCGACTTTGCTGACCGACTTGAGTCGTTACTGCCCTAATACAAAGTTAGTAATTCTGTTCCACTACGGTTCTACGCCACATTATGGCAAGCCACCACTGAACTAAGTAAAAAAACAACAGTCCATCATTCCATTATTACAGAATATACATAAATAGATGTGATATGACATGAATTGTGTTTCATGTGACCAAGCCCACAAACTACCTTGGGAAAAAAGTTCAGAAGAGCGATTTCTTGTTGTTTGCTTGGGTTTTAAAGCTGGTAGTTGATGTACGGCTTAAATAAAATACTCTAGAAATCATAATGATTTCACCTCTGTTTTTGCACCCATGCTTGGAAATACTACTATCAGTGCGCCATCAGGAAATACCTGGTACTAGATTTTAAAAAAGAGAGGAACTCATTCATCTGCAGAGGCAGAGAAGATCAGTGAAGTTTATCCTGATCTCAGTACATCAGCATTAAAATCTCTTAGTTAGCAGAGAGAAATGATTGTAAAGCTTCGTCTGATAACACTCTGGTTTTGATTAGTCAAATGCTGAGAGGTAGCTTTCCTGAGCAACTCCCATACGAGACGAGTACGTGTTTTTCACACCAGTGTAGTTTTTTCAACCAAGTCATTTCCATAAATGACGTGACTTTCATAGAAGTCCGGCTTCATCTGCGTTTGTGGGGTGAAAACCTGAAATAAATCAAAATGATCAAATATTAAAGCAATATTACAGACACTTCCATCTAAAGCCATTCTCAGCAGCTCAAAGAGTATCAGAGGTTTTTACTAACTATCCAAAATGGAAGTGAAGTCATTGCAGAGCTACAGGATCCGTCTACATTTTCAGTTAAACGCTCCTGTTTCTTCTCCTCAGACGTGTTAAAGTACCCTGGTGAGAATTGCCCTTGTTCTCAGAAGAGCTCGTTTCGTCATCCTTTCTGTCATTACGCTACAGGAAGTGTCTTTCGAAAAGAGTCTCGAGAAAAAAAAGCCCCATCCGTTCGTGCGGGGCCTTTCCGTGATCCAGCTGTCTTCTTGGTTTCCTTCTTAGTCTTCTGAGCCTCGCTGTTTCCATCTCGCTTCACAAAAAATACGTCATAGTCTTGACGTGACAAACATTTGTCACTTGTGGTTCCAATATTGTATAAGACATTTTATAAGCATCACTTGTGGAACGAGTGGAACAGTGCTTTGATCCCGGGGATCAGGATTAAAACCCCGTTCAGGCCTTTTCTTGCTTATTCCCTTTATAAGATGACAACACCACAAAATATGTTCAGAATGAGTCAGAAGTCGGCGTTCTGTTTATTTAGATACGGGCCGATTATGTTGTAAAACATCAAAAATATCTTATATGAAAGAAAAGGTCTTCAAAATTAATCTCCCAAAGTTTCATCATGGAAATAATTGTGAAAATGTACTTAAAGGGCTATTTAAGTGGAGCTGCAGCTCTCAAATCTTACAAAAATGTATTGAAGTATATAATAAATATTTTGAAATAATTGACGCTTCAGTCTGATTTAATATTTCTACGTTTTTCTAAGCATCTAAACGCCTGTAGTAAAAATTGTTGTTGAATTGTTTGTTTGTTGTTAAAAACTTAAATAGTGGGTGCATCTCTTTGGATGCTATAGATTGTTAAAGATATATAAAAAAAAAAAGACAAAAACTTTAAATGTGATTTTCTAATTTTTTTCAGTTGGGAAATGGTGCTGCAACAACATAACTCAAACAACTGCGACTTTGACGACTAGCTTTGACAAATATATTTCGTGCAACGGAAGAATACGCAGAATACACGGCGTGTGAGTGAGGGAGGCCTTTATCACAGCCTCTGAATGAATTATATCATTGTAATTTCCTCTGTTACTACAGTACAGTGTTCAGGTACAAAATATTTACGTTCTTTTCCTTTTTCTGTGACTTAGTTGTGGTTTTATGATCTAGATTTTACAGCTGCGTTACGACTTACACCAAAATTCAAGTTACATCACTGTCCTAGGAACAGATCTCTGTCGTAATATATTGTGGCGAACGGTGGAGGAAGGCGACAAACAAACTCAGACGGAGGCAGAGAAGTTCTTTTCTTTGCTTTTATTGGCACCACAGCTCAGCATACCCCCACAGCCACGGGAGCAGCAGGCATGCTGCCCCCGTGCTGGCTCGCACTCTCTCTCCCTTGCTCTCTCCCAGGTGCAGCTTGTCGCCCCTCCCACATATCACGCGCCCATCACGCGCCCCTCACACCACCCCTGGCCCGAGCATGGACCCCCAATGAACCCACAGTTAACCCTTCA
>JBBPDE010210482.1:0-14718 GCA_037974605.1 Nannopetersius ansorgii
ACACACACACACACACACACACACACACACACACACACACACACACACACACACACACACACACACATACGCATGCATTTGTATTGGTCTATTTTTTCATGAAATTGAAAACGGCATGTATTTATTTCAGATATGTTTTAACCATGTAAAATATGTACAGCATGTACTAAATATGTATATGTACTAAATAAGCAAGTCCATTACAGACTCGGTAACAACACATTGCAATTTGAGGCTAGTGTGTGATAATTCAGGCAAATAGTTTTCACGGTGCTAAACGGTGAAACATTAAGTATTTCATTACTTACTACCTACATTAGCCTTGAAGTTGCAAAGCAAAAGTAAATACAGTAATCACCCGCTTTTCGCGGGAGTTACATTCCAAGTGCACCCACGTATAACGAAAAACTGCATTGTGTTTTGGTAAAAAATGCCTAAAATGCATATTTTTATAGTGTAAACCCTAAATATGCCCCCAAATATGCTCCCAGAACACTTCTTCATTTTACTGCATTACCCTTAAAGAAAATGTAATCGTAAATGAATGGCAAAGACTCATACACAAAAGAAACATTGAAATAACTCCGTCTACCCACGTGTTTAGACAGGGCACAGCTTACTAATACTAAATAAACTGATGAAAATTGGAGGGATGAAAACTAAAGTACAAGACACGGAGCAGTCATGCTACCTGCTGCAGCAGCTGCTTCTTCTTCTTATTATTATTTTTATGGCGGTTGACAATTTTTCAGTGAATTACTGCCACCGCTGAACTGGTGGCAGTAATACAGTTGGGTTCTCCAAAAAATCTGCGTTAGACTGAATCCATGAATACTGATCCACGTAAAACAATGGGTTTTTTTCTATAATGTTTCTTTAACAGTGCACTCGCAAGACTGGGAGTATAGGATCCATGGCTAGAGAATGTAAATGGCCACATCACTCTTGTGCATTGGCATAAGTCTGAAGGCAGTTCTGAAGTGGTTTTGTGCACGGCACAGAGGAGGGAATGTAAATGAATAAGAATAGCTGCCTAACGAAGAGTGTGTCCACTACACTGCCCACTCTCGGACCATATAATCATTGACTCATTCAGTGGGCTGAATGAGTGGGCTAGTGTTTACTGTGTTAAAACATCCTTTTTAATGATAGTTTTGTTTTATCGTCCAGATGTTGACCAGCCAGCCAGCATGGATGGACACACTGTGCAAATTGAGAGTGGCTCACCAGTCATGTTAGACCATCACATTAGCATCTAAGCCTTCATTTCTCCATAGTCCAGACATTTACATTTACATTTATGGCATTTAGCAGACGCTTTTATCCAAAGCGACTTCCATTCCGTAAGTACAGGGGACAGTCTCCCTGGAGCAACTTGGGGTTAAGGGTCTTGCTCAGGGACCCAGAGGTGGTATGCTGGAGGTATGATTCGAACCTGCGACCTCTTGGTCCAGAGGCAAGTATCCTACCCACTGAGCTACCGCCACCCCCGACAAGTGATGCATACAAGGAAAACTAAGAGAGACATAAAGAAAATGAATGTAAAGTATTATTTCAGTGGAAATATGATTATATTGCCATTATTTCCCTGTATGTTTGATACAGTGTGTGGTGTCCCAAGAGAAAGCAAGGTCTTAGACTTTGCGCTTGTTAAACACTACTTAACACTGCAGGGAGCTTTTAGTGCTCTGTGACTCATACAGCAGCAATGAGGGGTGAATCTTGGGGGAATAAGGGTAACTTGTGTGTGTGTGTGTGTGTATATTAGGGCTGGCAAAATGAATGTGTTAATGCAGATCCATCATCATGATTTTTCTGATTAAAATGTTTAACGTAATTAACCCATCTGCAGCGCAGAATGACTGAAAATCTCTGAAATGTCCGTGTCAACACATTTCAGCCAGTTTGTCCAAGTAGAGTTACCTTCGCACATGCGCAAATGGGCAGTTGATCTGGTAGGAACAGGCAGCAGAATCAGCTCAATATGGAAGATGATAAACAGCACATTGGCCCTCTCAATGGGAAATTTGATTTAAAAAAAACCAAAACAAGATGGAACAGTCAAAAAACATAAAGTATTACACACATTGTGCAGGAAGGAATTTTCTTTTCACCAAAGCACTTTCAGTTTAAAATACCATGTTAACGCAAAGCATGCGTTAGTCGGGGATGCTGCTAGCACTTTGTCTAACACATAGCCCATCTTGCGACAAACTACTCTCACTGAGCGTTGGGGCCTCAGTACCTCAAACAAAATGACTTACACAATTGCCAAATGGATTGCAACAAACTGCAGACCTATTAATATCATCGAGGACACTGGCTTTACAAAGGTTTTGCAAGTTGCCTCTCGAGATGCATTGTACAAGGCTCCAACAAGAAGCACAATAAGGTCATTCATGGGCCCTATAAAAAAGAAACTGAAAAGGAAAAAAAGCACAAGCACGAACTGGTGACTACTGGACTTCTGGGAGTAACTAACTATCTTGGTGCTACTGCACATCTAATTACTGCTGTATGGGAATTAAAGTCGTTTGCATTAAGTATAATGAAGACAGAGGAGTGTCCCTTCGCAGAGGCACGTGAGTGGGAATCACAACTGTAGGGACTGGCTAACATCACAGTCTTGGTGAGTGCATTGTCCAAGTGTCGGAAAATTGTTGGCCACTTCAAACATTGTCCAGCCAACCCCTCAGAGCTGGAAACACAGCAAACAACCCTGGGGCAGTGAAAGGAGCCACTGATCCAGGGCATGCCACCACGCTGGATTTCAACACTAGAAATGGTCAAGCATCTAAACTGCAACCAAGCAGCAATTAAAGCAACCCTGGATCAACAGAGCCACAAATTTGTCATGCTGACGCCACAAGGATAGGACAAACTGCAGAAACTGGAGTCTCTGGAGCCCTGCAAGTAAGCAATCTATATACAATTTAGGCTGAAATAAAATGAATTGATAAACAGAGGGAGACATGTAAGAAAAAAATGGTTGTGTGTTTTCACTGCAGGTATGTAACTGAGATTCTGGGTGGGGAATCCTATATTTCCTGCCCTCTGCCACCTGCATTGTGTGATGGAAACCTTTGATGATGACCCTGCATATGTAGCTAGGTTTAAAACAGCATTCCAAGAAGACCTAACCTCCCTTCAACAAAACTATATCAACGATGAATGGCTCAAGATTGCAACTGCTTTGCATCCTCACTTCAAGGACTTGAAGTGCCTCCCCAAGTGTGACAGAGAGAGGGTGTGGACCACACTTGGAAGACTGCTGAACAATCCCCACCTCGACAGGCTTGCGAAGATGAGCCACCAAAGAAAATAAGTCTTTTACAGATGGGCTCAGATTCAGAATCAGATGAGGAGTTGCTGCCTGACAAAATCATGCACTTGTACAGTGCAGAGCCGATCATTAGTATGCAGGACTGTCCCTTGGAGTGGTGGTCAGCCCATTCAGGAGCTCATGACAAGCTGGCACTGCTGGCTTGCAAATATCTTTCCACTCCTGCAACCACTGTTCCATGTGAGAGACTGTTCTCAGTTGCAGGCAACATTGTAAATAAGAAGCTGGCTGAAAGAGGAGTGACAGGGCCACATTAATGTGGATAAATGTTTGGAGAGATTTTTGTTAACATGAATGCTCAATAAACACGTTAAGTGCATATATATTCCCTTTTTCTTAAATCTGCGTGGTAATGCAATGTGAAATGTGATTAAATTATATTAACACTTCTAATCGTTTGACAGCAATATATATATAAATATATATCAGGTGGAGGTATTTTGGCTGCTTGCTGTGGAGGCTGGTGTGCAGAGGTAAACACACACACACAGGCTTGCACACAGACCAACTGTCGGGGCGGCTGTGGAATGGGAATGGATGAGAGGTGTCAGTGAAAGCTGATGATGGGGGTTAATATGATGTAATAGAATTGATGAGCTCTGAATTGTCCCACTTTCCCCTCCTCTCTCCCCCGGCACTGCTCAGAGCCCCGCAGTGTGTAATGTCAACTGTCTGTGATTTACACTCTGTCACTGCACTGCTTAACACCTCCTCCATCCCACTCCTACCCTGTTTAAGGGAATGTGTGTGTGTGTGTGTGTGTGTGTAACACTTGGAGTGTGTGTGAAAATTTGGAGAGGGAAAGTTTAAAACACTAAAATAGGAGGACAAGGCACACAGCAGGCACGCTGTAGCAGGCTTCTTCTTTTTTTTATGGTGGTTGACAACTTTTCAGGGTATTACTGCCACCGGTGGGCTGGTGGCGGTAATACAGTTCGGATCTCAAAAAAACCCCAAAAAAACAGATGATATTTGCAATTTCCATGTAAAACGATGATTTTGCTTCTTTAAAAAAAATCCGCGTGTGACTGAATCCGCAACTCTGGGGAATTACTGTATAAGGAGATTTCTGGGTAATGCTGTCAAAAATTAATTTAAAAGAGATAGAAAAAAGACTAAACCTTCAGTATAAGTTTTGCATTGCTGAACATTTGTATTGCTCAGCTTTTTAAAAAAATATACATTTGAAAGGATGGCTGGAGTTTTTAAATGATTTTTTAAATTTCACAAAAAAATGACAAAATGACATTTTTAAAAAAAAAATTCCTGAAACTGGAAAATGAATAACCTATAAAAGAACACAGCACTGTATCAACATTCACAAGTTTTGGAACCCTAGGACTACTCAAGAAACATTTGTGCATCAAGCATGTCCTCCTTTCTTCTCTGCTTCTACCCTGCTCATGTGTTCTTGCTCACTCTTATCTCTCTGTTTCTCTGTAGATGTCAGGGCCAGTAATGGCTCCTCAGGAGTAAATTGATTTGCCTCAATTACAAGACAGTTACATGACAATGGAGAGGAATGAGACAGTCCTGCCCTGTTCAGCAGAGTCTTACATAACAAACCCACCGAGGTCAGGATTCTACTGCCACAATCTATAAAATGATTGTGCATTGTGTATGTGCGTGTGTGTGTTTTCTTCTATTACGGTGAAAAATGATTCAATAGAACACAATGCGACAGAATGCAGCAATAGGACCATAATGAAAGATTAAATGTGAACCAATGAGAAATCCTACAATAGTATAATTTATCAAAAGACTTGCTGTACTTTTCACCCGCAGCTCCCTGGAAAAGAAGCGTGTAGTAATGTTGACTGCAACCGTGCAAAATATGAAAAAATATAAAGGGTGGCATAAATGCTTCAAACAAAATTGCTCACATTCTCTGAGATGGTCCTGCCACAAGGGCTGGACTGGTGTTTGATGCCCCCTTTTTATTACATGGCAATATTATCCTGTCTTATTACGCAAATGAGTTTTGCTACCAATCACAGGATGTTTCATTGTGTACTGTGACCACAAATGTTTCATTTTCTGGGGCTATTTGGATGTAATCCAACAAACAAAGACACTACTTACATATATATATATATATATATGTAGTGGTACCCAAGCCTGAATAGACGTAAGTGGAATGCACACCAGTTTTCAGTCTTCACAGCGCACAACCGCCCCAGAACCACAGCGAGACATAGACAACCACAGGATTCCGCATCGGCCCAAATGTACCATCGCCTCTCTTGCGCAGAATACACAGTAACTCTGCGTATGATAGACAGAGAGAGAGAGAGAGAGAGAGAGAGAGAGTGAGATTAATGCTATATGATCCCAAATGCATTCTGTAGCAATATTGATTAAACTATGGAGTCTTTGCCCATATCATGCATCCCCAGTGTATGATTACCTCCAGATTCTGGTCAGTGCTCTGCTGCCTTTGGCGTTATTGACTAAACAACCATGTCCAAAGGTGGATGTCCCCTTTTCCTAGTGATCGATCAAATGGCCTGTAGACTCTTCCTGTAAGTCAATCAGTGTCCTCCTCTCTTAGGGTTTATCAAAGATCTCTGCGCTAAAAATTTGTCTTGTTTTAGCATTGGATAGCAGTGTAATGTTACTGCCATAATGACTGGACTGCAAGCAAGCTGAGCAAGTCAGTATAAAGTAGGACAGTGCCTTGCCCTCATTTGGCCTCTCACAGATTTGTCTTTAAACCTTTTAGTAAGTTATAGTTACGGTATAGATAACATAAGCATAAAGCAATGTAGAGCATTTGCATATGCATATGACATTTGGTGGAACTGTTGCTGTCTTTGGACGTTGATGTTGAAAATGGGAGACTTTATTCACTCCATGGTAATCAATTTAAGCAACTTCATCTGGGATCAATAATGTTTTCTGATTCTGAATTGATTTTAATGTTCAGATTCATGTGATTCCTCCGTTCACACTAAATGTTACTGAATTACTGAAAGTAATATATACTTCTCTTAATGCCGATTTAATCCATTTATAACTGTAATAATGTAAAAGTTGAAAAAAATCTTAAGATTTTAGACAGATGTAATTAATCACAATTTACTGCATAAAAGACAGATTACAGATATATAGTATAGCATAGCAAAATTACCCTCTAAGGGTTCACATAATTTGAAATTGAACTGTGAATGGATTCCGGAAGTCTGCCAGTAGGCCAAGAAATAAACCAATGTGAAAAGAGTTTCAAAACTAAAGCACTGGCTTAATAAGTCTTTGTTCACTTTCATTCCATGCTAAACATGTGTGAAATAACATGAAAACTATGTCTTAAAATCAGCAGTAATGTTTTATTCAGGTATATTTCTCCTTTCTTTCAAACAGTGACAAAAACTGTCCATTTTGTTATCTGCTATAGCAGTGTAAACAAATTCTCAAATTTAAAACTGGGCCGGAAATTACTTCATCTTATCAGTTCAGGTCATTGTTCAGAACCACATGGAGTTCCATGCCGGAAAGAGGAGAGAGGCATTGTGGGGCTTTATGATTGCCCCTATCAGATCCATTACAGTACAAGTGCTAGCCCCCATGGAACCTCTTCTTTCAGCGCTGAATAGCAGCCTACTTGAATATGGCACACATGATGAGCTTTGGCTAGAGGACAAGACTTGAACAATGAAGTAAAGGTGTTTATTGAAGGATATCAATAGTTGTGATCTTTTGCAGTCTGAATGAGGAGATGGTAGTGTTTTAATGATCGTCAAGGACATGAATGTTTCTCCTGTTAAAAGACACACTAGAGGACATGATAGTCTACACTTTTGCAAAAAAAAAGGTCCAGCATTGTTTTATAAATTCTGCATACTTGTTTGAAATATGACACATAACAGCTTAACCTCTGAGAGCGAAGAGCATTGATTATGTTGTTACAATGTCACCTGTCAAGGGGGTGGAAATATTACACAGCAGGTCTTGAAGTTGGGTTAGAAGCAAAGAAACTGAAAGCGTAAAGATCCAAGTGACTTTGACAAAGGCCAAATTGCAGGTCTTGTATGGTGTTCCCAGTGTGCAGTTCCCAGCAACAGGGTGCGAGGAGTAAAAGGCGCTGAATTGGCCTACAGGTTCTCAGGATCTCTGTTCAATGAGCATCTGTGGAATGTGCTGGACACAATAGTTTGATCCATGAAGGCCCAACCTTGCAGCTTCCAGGACTCAAATGATCTGCTGCTAATGTCTTTGTTGCAGATACCACAGCACACCTTTAGAGGTCTTATAGAGTCCATGACTTGATTGGTCAGATCTGAGTATGTCTGTGTGTAACACCAAAAGGCAAATCTATATATAAAATGGTTCAGTTCTCATCAAGTTTGCTTTCTGTCAGATTAGATTTATTCCAAAGGTGTCTGATGATATTAGTGCTACTAAAAGAGTTCATTTTGTAGTCCAAAGAAGCATGAAGAAGCACTAATGTATCTGAAGAATAAAGGAGAAGAAATTACTTATTCCTGAAGTGCTCCAAATGCAGTTAAGCAACATGTTGAAGGCTTGTGAAGATTCAGTAAAGAATAAAAAACAAGTTAGAGCAATAGAGAACCTTAAACAGCTTTGGAAGGGGTGAGAGTGGTTATATAGACTGTAATATTTTTCACGGGGGGTTAGTTCCAAGTTAGTTATAAATTTGTGGAAACAGCAGATACAATATTTTATTTTGTGGCAATGTATAATTCTTCATGTATTTTAGTGCCAGTTATTAATACAATACAACTTGGAGGCGAGCAAAATGATTGGGGATTTTTCCTCCATTTAACTTTATTTGTTATTAATAAAATATACATTCAATTATTACTGTATTTACCCTACTTATACAAAAGGAAATGACAGGCTGTGACGGTCATGTCAGGGGCTGGTGGAGGCCGCTGCTTTTCTGTTTTTTGGTTCTGGATTTGTTCATGTTTTTGGGGCTTTTATGTTGACTTTCTGTTCTGTTCGTGTGTGACCTGTTTTTGGTTGTCACGTGTTTTTGTTATCACGTGTTTGTGTTCTGGTTCATGATTGCTGGTGGTATTTAAGTTCTGTTTTGTATGTGTCTCACCGTCAGTCCATCACCCTGATTCACCCTTACCACCATTACTTAGTTCTGTTCCTGTTCATGCACTGTGTAAATAAAGAAAGCACAGAATGGAGGCCTGCCTGCGTTCCTGTCATCATTGGGAAACATCACGGCAGTGGGTTAACCCCCGCCGGCGTGACACAGGCATACAGAGGAAATCAGCCGTGTATGAATTACTGTGCAGTCTATCATCGGTATTTACATTCAAGCACTGCGGGAGTTCAGTGTAAACTGTACAGTACAGTACGGGTTTATCATTATATATTCGTTAACGGTATTGTATTAAACTAATTTTAAAATGAAATTAAAGTGTTCTGGGAGCATATTTGGGGGCATAATTAGGAGGCCAGAGACTGAAAATCTCGGCTCTAGATCTTTGTTCTCACATGATTGATGGGTTTAATTTTGTGTCAGTTTGAGTCAGGCCCACCGTATCAAAACGCTATGTAATTGCACATCTTCTATTATAAGCAGCAACTTACTCTGGAGAAATTGAGTATCTTTAAGGAGTTGAATGTTAAATATAATATAAAGCTCCAGAAAATGGGATCTGATTTTGAATATTGTCTTTAAAAATGTATTGGCATCAGCAACAAACCAACTCACTTGGAAGCACCTAGAGACTTCGTCATTTTTTAAAGTGTTCATGTGATTCCTTTCATTTGAATCAGGTAAGATACATTAATAAAGACCAAAAATACATACATACACACATAAATAAAGTAGATATTTACAGTATTCATTTACACGGAACGACAATGCTTTGCTAAAACTTTTGATCATTCTTGCCTTGCTTTCAGATATGGAAGTAAAAAAATAAATAAATAAAGTCACTGATGAGCACAGGATTAATGTTTTAAACAGTAAAATAGAATCTGAAAAACAGAACAATGGGCTTTACAACTGTCTTACTGTGAACAGCAGACACTCTCTCACATAATAAGCACACGCTTATATTACACACAAATATTATAGTCAAACAATTTCTCCATCCTGAGACAGCTAGTGTTTACAGCTTGTGGAGGTTAATTATGCATTTTATGGGGCATTTAAGGACCCAGACAAAAGATGCTGCTGTGTCCTTCTTCCCTCCTGAAGGACTTGTCTGGGGACATAAACCACTCCTGCTCCCAGCACAGACCTGTACTTGTGCTAAACTCTACACACATTAATTCACAGCAGCTTCACACCTTGTTTTTAACTGCTTTTGTTGCAGCGGTCGAGACAAAAGAATCACCAGAATCAGAACCCTGGCCTGGTTCACCTTGAGTACCTCTCGTAGCCAGAGTGTCCAGAAGCCCAGCATAAGCACATGATTCACTCAGTCTCCAACAACTTTTCTTAACGTCTTGTGTTATATAACAAAGTTTTATTATACTGTGGTGGGCTGGCACCCCACCCAGGGGGAGTCCCTGCCTTGCACCCATAGACCCCAGAATAGCCTCCAGGTACCCGTTGACCCTTGTAAGGATTCAGTGGTTACAGAAAATAAATGAATGAATGAATTTTGTTAACTGTTCTGTAGGGCCATTCATGCCGAAACTGTGTAAAGGACAGAGTATGTTTTCAAATAGAGTGAGTAAAAAGTATAAAGCTCTGAAAGATAAATGCCGTAAATGAAAGATTTTTGAATGTAGTGCGTGTGTCCTTTTTAAACCTGTCTAGACCCTTTGTGAGGGTCCTAGCGATGGGGTGCTCTGTTGGTGTGTGAGCTTTTTTGCACCCTCTGCTCATTCGGTTCGGTTGTGTGTCAGTTATTGTGCTGTGTTCTCGTCTGTTTACATTTGTTTTCTTCAGGGTGTTTGGAGCATGCAGAGATAAAGAGACTTGGGCATAACTCACAAAAGCACCATTCCTCTCTCATTTCCTCTTTAATTAAGTTTTCCTGCTCTCTCTCCCTCCCTCCCTATTTCCCCCTCCATCTCTTTCTCACTCTTTTCCTAATGTCTTCTGTTTCTCTCTCTCTCTCTCTCTCTCTCTCTCTCTCTCTCTCTGCATCAGCTAATGCAGGAGCGGCAGCAGATGGCCAGGGAGCCCTTTACCTCAGTTCCAGTGTCACTGGAGGTGACTGAGGAGGAGGAAGAGCTTCTTATGTACCAGGTGGAGGTGGGTACCTGCCTTCATTTGCATAATGTAGCCAGGGAGACCGAGCAATCACAGGTGACGGGACCAGAGTTTTATATTACAGTAAATATGTTTGTAGAACGTTTTTCTCACGGTCTGCAGACAATTTGCAGATAATGTTGATAACTGTGCAGCTGTAAATTGTGTTTTAACAAAATATAGGCTTACCCGAAGACTAATGAACCCTGCAGCAGCTTTGACACATTCCTAAATACTGTGAATTGTTTGAAAACATTTATAAGGCCTTTAAAAACACCACTATAATGGGTGTGTACTCTGTTTCATATTCTAAGTAGGAGCTGAAGCTTAAACACTTCCCTGAAGGCCGATGTTCATAAGGCTTCATAACACGATCAAAAACAGTTACAACTGAGAAGAGCCTACATTTGTAGCATCCTACTCCAACAAGTGCAGATGTCATACAGGTTGCTTTAGTTGAGTTTTCAGGTCATAATTGTTATATAGGTTTAAGTCAGTCTAATGTAGCCTTATGAATGCTGGCCTTACCAAATGTGTTACTTTTTACACAGTTGTATAATATTTGTGGTGATTATTCATAAACCCTGGTAGTAGAGCCATCATGAGATTCTGTGTAAAGGTGGTATTCTTTAAAACAAATTCTTGTGACTGAAACTGAATAATGTATTCAGTGTGTACCTTCCTAGTCGGAGGTTTTCTCACCCAGGAATGTAACAAATGGGTGTGAAAAAATGCACCCATCTACTGAAACAGATGGTTAAGTTCAGCTCCTTTGTAAACTATATTTTCAGCTTCATATCACACATGTGGCACGATTAATTGCATAGTCTGATTCATTTTACTGCATAAAACCTCTGTGATACAGTTTTTGACAGAATCAATTTGTATTTATTTATGTCACATTACAAAGATAATGCACTACAGGACTACCTCAAGCTGGCCTTTGTAGAGATTCCGTCAAGCTGAAGCTCACATTTCTCATCTGCACATGTTCATTCTTCTTTCCCACCATCTTTTTCTCCCCTTCCTTTTTTATCTTTCTCGATACTTTTCCCCAGACACTCATATTTTAGAGCATCTTCAAAGCACCATCTGTAATTTTTGACCTCTTGTAAAAGTAAAAAAACTAAATGTGTCCCTTTAATCACTTTGATTTCAGCTCTTGCATCTGGAGTTGATTGATGTGGAGGAGTTTATAGGAAGGGGGTATAAGTAACATATGTCAAGAAGCTATGATGCATTTGCAAAGTCTGTGTAGATCGTAGGCTTTGCTAAATACCATTTGGGTTGGATCATGTACTTCGTTTATTCACCACCAACACACCAATATATATATTTATATTATTAATGAATACATATTTTATTTCTAACCAATTCAATGCAAATTCCATACACAATGCTACCAAGAGAGAAGGCTAGCACATGGCTAGCACAATTATTTGACCGCTCAACATGATTGAAGGAGAACACTAAGTTCTTGTTTTTTATTCATCATACTTTTTTGCTGCTCCAGCAATTTCCATTAAACTGACTTTTAGTGACAAAAATTGTTATTTCCTGCAAGAAAATCTGACCCATAAGATTTGGGTTATCACTAAAGAAAGTGTTTCTATCTCTAATTCTATGTATGTCAAAACATTTACAGAAACAGGCATTGTATCCCAATAACTACTGCTTTTTGTTATGAATTTTATACATTTTTCATACAATTATTATACAGAACAGTATGGTGTAATGTATGGTGTAATGTCCCCTATGCAATTGACTGGTCAAACACACCATGCAATAGTCCTAGGGCAAGACTTGTCATATGAATACAGTATCCAGTCTGCTTTGTACTTGGTCAAGCACAATCTTTGAACTCATTTACTGAATAGAAATAGGCTCTTTCTGTATTATCTTGAGGTCATATCCACTTTTCTGTGTTCATTTAACATCAAACTTAACTTTGCTCTGTAAACTGGTCCTCATAGATTAGTGAATGCTCACATGCTGTAGATGAGCATGCCCAGCAGTGATAAGGCATAGATAAGTATCTTATTTCACCCACCATTGTCCTTCTGGTCAACAGCCAACAAACATAATACACCTATCCCATTCTCTCTCCAATTTTTGTCTTTGTTTATCCCTTCTCTGTTTCTCTTTGTCCTTACATATTAGATGAGAGATCAAAACGCAAATGCTGGAGAGCACATGCCAAATTTTGATTCAAGCTTTAGAAGTAGTTATGACCAAAGAATGCTGTAATGTGATTCATTCTGACTCATAATTTAGGGAAACACGCTCAGAGATGCTGTGGATTGAACCTTCAATTATTAGCACATTCGTATGTGTGAGTGGAGGAGATTTCATGTTATTTTTGTTTTTGGTCATGTTCTGCAAAAAGGAAAACCTTTTGCCCAGTTTAGCCATCTCTAGTCACACCCTTTTTCTGTGTACCACCAACAAGGAGGACATGCTTCCTCCCAGACATTCTTTTTAAATGTCCGCTAACACGTCTTGGAGGAGAATGCTTACACCAATTCTACCAATTCTGTGCTGCTATCATCATGCTGAGCGCTGGAAGAGGGGGGTATATATTTCCCACCATGAGGAAGCAAAGCCAACACTCTCTTTGACTCCAAGCCACAAATGGCTGCAGCACCCCTGTTATCAAACTCACCATCTCCTAAAGACAGGGTCAACATTTAGAAAGTTCAGGAACTCTGCCACTTCAGTTACGAATTGTGGCTGTTAAAACTTTGTTTCTCCACTTAACAGAATTTGATTGAATATACCATTTGCACTGTGTCAAAATTTCATGTTAAATGAACCATCAGAAAAGCTCCAGAATGATTTAGAAAAACCTGTTATTCCAACAAAAATACAATCCTTCTATTAACTTAAAGAAACATATTGTTCTCTAACCTGCAGTTATGGAGATACTAGAGTTTGTTCAGACAGAGATGAAATGACAACAAATCTAGACTGATAAGGTGTTATTCAAAATAGTTATTATAAAGAAATAATAAAACTATATATTTTTACTGCTTTTACAAACCTTTTGTACAAAATCCCCAAATCCAAACAGAAATTCTGAATAAAATGAACGTAGGCCTTGGCAGCACTTTAGGGCAGTTGACATAAACCTTCATAAACATTTCTTAACGACAGCTAAACCATGTCCGTTGTCTTTCCTGTTCTTATGTAACATTTCAAGTTATTGTTTGCTCTTCATTTGTGTAAATCCTATGTCAGTCAAACATAAAGGCTTATTCCATAAAGTATCGGTTGTCATTAGAGAAGAGGTGAAATTACATAAAAATTGACTGGAGCAGCCTGTATTTGCCACTGTCTCTTGGAATAATGTTGGTTTCTGTTAGCAGATATTAATGTCTTACGCAGGTGTCATGAAGTCTTATGAATATAGTCCCTGTTTATAACTGTTATAACTATATAACTATTGTTTATAAGTTTTGTTTATATTGTTATATTGTCTATTGTTTATATGACAATAAGAATTTGTGAAATATGATTTGGGCCATTTGTAGTGTCCAAACATTGATAAACTGGATAAGAGTGTCTGGATCTCAGTTACACCTAAGACAAGTTCTGAACAGATCATATGTAGCACTTTAAACCACAGCAACCTAAATAAAGTAAAAAAAAAAGAAAAAGCATATCTCAATTCAACTAATACAAAGATAGAATCTTATTTAAGGGGCATCAGGAGGTGCTTCATAAATTTGTCAAGGTGCAAGAGAAATTCACAGTCTTTCCCCCTCCCTGCTGATTACACGTGTGTGAATGACCCTCCTGCTTTATAAAGCACAAGGTGACGCATCAGCATAAATCATCTCCTTAACTTCCAAATAATGTGCACACAGCACCATAAACTGATCAGGCCACAACCCTAAGCGTGAGAACACACCTTGCCTTGCGCAGGGGTGATCGATCGCAGAGCACCATTTTCCTTAATGCCATTTAGAGGGAGAAATGAATCAATTCTGTATCTAATGTTTTAATGTGCCACATTTATTTTTTTTCAGTGGGCGGGTTATTGTCCAACGCAGTGGGGAGATAAAAGATATTTATGATGGTTGAGAGAAATGTGTCTAGGAGACACACTGGCCTTTACACACACACACACACACACACACACACACACACACACACACACACACACACACACACACACACACACACA
>JBBPDE010210514.1:0-14712 GCA_037974605.1 Nannopetersius ansorgii
TGTGTGTGCGCATGTGTGTGTGTGTGTGTGTGTGTGTGTGTGTGTGTGTGTGTGTGTGTGTGTGTGTGTGTGTGTGTCTATGCGCTAAAGAGAACACATCTAAGAGAGGAAGAGTAAGAGAGAGAGAGAGAGAAGAGGTAATGGAGTGGAGCAGTCTTTATGATCAAGGTTACAGTTCAGCATTGCACCTCAGGACCTGCCAAAGCCTGCTACTCTGAAGTTGTTGAGTCACATTGTTCTCTGTCTGCCCAGGAGGTTCTCTACATCCAGGTGATCAGCCACTCGATGACCGTCCTTCACTGCAGCCTCACACACTGTTTACTGCAAGGGAGACCTTTGGTGTAGAGACAGATTGTTCACTTTGAAAGAGTCCTCTAGCTGCCCCACAGCTCCATGTGAGCATGTGGGTTCTCCAGTCCTTCAAAAGACTCCCAAACACAATGTACTCAGTAAGAGAGTGGACACAGTGAGACAGGAGGTTTTGACTGAACAAACATATTATTATGTTGTTCCCTCCTAGCATTGTTCTTTGATTTTAACAGGTAATAGCAAATATGTGATGTTTGAAACTCCTCTTGGTATTAACCTTCTGAGGTCCGAGGGCTTTCTGGCACTTTGAGGCAGTTTGCTATACCTTTACATTTTTAAGTGTTTCATCTCACTAAAACATCTATAAAAGGTGACACATATTGTTATTTTCTGGAAAACCTCAGCAGCTATAATAATATGTGAGTGAAGTGAATGTAATGACATTCATTTTTTTTAAATATTGTGTAAACATGACAAAAAACTATTTTCAAACAAAATAAATAAACACACTGTAAAAATGTCTGAGCAAGAGTTTTGAAGTTTGAACTTTGTAAAATATGTGTTGGCTCCAAAAACTAAAGGAGAACATTCAGAAATGTTATGTTGTTTTACTTCAAATTGTGATAATATAAGACTACCCACTTTTTCTCTGCTCTTTCACATGTATATTCACTAGATGGGCATTTCATTCCTGTAACTCCGCCCCTCCCCCGTCAATGGCCATGAGCTAATGGCTGTCATTGTCTGCCTGGTCCTGCACCCAAAGCTTTTGTAGTAACTAAATCTTCTAAATCTTTTAAAAATACTTAACTACTCAGAGACTCTGCTGCATACTGTAAAATGGAAGAAATAAATATCAACATCACAAAAATAGTGTACGTAAAAAAAAACAGATTTGAGGATATATAAGTATCAATATATAAGTGTACGTATATAAGTTTAAGTAAGTATAGAATAAGCCGTCTAATCATGATGCCAAGTAGCACATGAGTTTCTTTACTGATGAAGGCAAAGGTACACATTACATGTACAATACTTCCACACAGTTGTTGTTGTCCTTCCTTGCACCCTGCATGTGATCATCTGGCCAGCAAAAGACTAGATATAGCTTCATTCTCCATATACGCTAACCAAAAAAACGTGACGCATGATTAGTCTATTAACCTACTTTAAACGCAACTCATGACATGGATTTTATCTATATGATCATCTGGCCAGCAAAAGACCATCATAAAACTTTAAAAATTGAATTCCTCCTCTCACCACAAGGTGGCAGCACCATTCTAATGCTACCTGGCTCTGCATTTGTGCCGCAAACCCTTCTCCACTCATTTCTGCCATGGCGACTGCAAAGAATTAGTGTCAGCAAGTTATCTGTTCCTTGATCAATCTGAAATTGAGTGTTTTGAATGGTAACATCTGTCACTATTAACATTGAAAAGCCTAAAGCACACGAATGAACTTGGACTACTATTTTATTAAACTCTTGAATAAGATTTGGTTATAACTGTTTGGTTATAACAGGTACTCCGGACCCGGTAGATCCGCAATCTCAGACTCAGGGGGAAGTCCGAACGCTAAGTCTTGTCTGCCACAGTGGTCACGCTCTGGTACGCCTCGGGCCACTTTGTGAAATAATCCATTGCGACCAGCGCTTTCCCAATTCTGTCTGAGGAAATGGCTCTAACATGTCCACACCTACTCATTCCATGGGGGCCCCTACCACATAGGGCTGCCTCTGACTGACCTCTGCACTCCGGCCAACAAAACTGAATCCAGAGCCACGGCAGTTTTTCAGTACTGCGAAGTGTCTGACACCACCTTTTGTCGGGCACCGTTCTTAAGATGTTCTCCTGTAGTGCATGCGGCACCAGCAACTGCGCAATTTGCGCTGCCCATCGGGGTGTCGCCATCGGCGGTAACACAGCCCCTGTCGCAACTTCACTTTGAATGGTATGCTGTCAGTTCCAGGCCTGCGGCAGCGATCTCATCCCATGTAGGGCAGCACGACCGTTATGGACTGTACCAACGGCAACATCACTCACGTCCATGTCCACAATTAATGGCTTCGTTGGGTCCAGGCTCATAAGCACCGGATCCTTCCCCCAAGCCTCTCGCAGCTGTTCGAATGCGGCTTCATACTTTTTCACTCACTTTTGCCAATGTAACGAATGTTGCAAAATCCTGCATGAACCGCTGGTAGTACCAGGCTAACCCCAGGAAGCTACGCACCGCTTTAGCATTAACAATGTACATAACCATTTGCATCATCCGACTATGTCATATGATTGCATTTGTAGTTCCAATGACATTTTGCAAAGTTCACTCCCTGCACTTTGTGAATTGCTCTTAGCAAAGGCTTCTCTCATGGAACTCATCCAAAGAGCTTCTGGTCATGCAGGTGGCATCCGACAGTCGATTATGGCATTTAAAAACGCCAAGATTCAGTTTAACTGTGCAGTTCTGAAACATTGGGCTCCTTTTTTGTCTATCTTACTCCTCATATTCAGTCTTCTTTAAATAATAGTATTATTTACTTTTAGTTTTCATTGAATGCAATTTTCTGCAAGTTCTCAACCATTTCCTAATATTAGCAAGTCCCATTTTAGCTGACAGCGCTCTGCCTTTTTACGCATGTTCATGACGACAAAGGGATTTGTATATATGTATAACATATTTTGAATGCCCAATGGAAACAGCAAATGATCATTGATGGAGTTTTTGGTGACTAGGATTTTGTCCCATATGTGTAAACAACATGTTTGTAGGAATGACATTTTACACTCCTACCTTTCTGAACTATCATTTACACACTGGAGCTGTCAGCTAGCTGTAATTACATTTCTAGATTCCTGTAATTTGTTTAGCAAGAAAAAACATGCAAAATATGTCAACCACAAGTGAGCAAAAAAAGAACTGTATAAATGAAATACAAAAGTGAGGAAAAATGTATAACATTTTTAAAGAGACATTTTGTAACTGACAAGCCACCTAAATAAAAAATAACAATAACAATATAACAATATATGAAAAATATGGTCGTGTTTTCTTAATCTTAAGATTAGTGTTGCTCATCCATGCACTTATTAGTGGCAAGACTCATCTTTGGCAAAATTATGTTTTTATTGAAGAAATTCCACTTTTTTTATTGAAGAAATTCAATTGCTTGGGAGCCAATGATTGAGCTATAAGCCTAATGTGAAGTTTAAGAAATTTAAGAAATATAAATAAATAAACAAACACATTATGAATATAATTTTTCATAATGTGGCTTACCGATTTGTATTTTAATTGGTTATTATATATGGTCATTTCAATATTTCAGATTTCATAATTGTCACACAAATGGTCTTAAACCTCATTACCTTATTATAAGCCTTCGCTGTACAGGTAGCAATAGGCTGCCACACTCTCATTCATTTCAGTTATTACTTTGTTTTGGTCAACACCATCAGACACAATCAAAGGCATTTATTTATTTGGTCTAATATATATTTAGAGTTTTTAAATCATTATCTGGCATCTTTAGTACACATATATCCTGTTACATGTTGAATATGCACTTTTGTACATTTTTTATACTATAGTACATGTACTCCTTTAAAACATCTAACATGTTTACTGTAAGCCTAAATAGAATTTTCTTTTAAATTTATTTAACAAACATATTTTTGTATTAAAACTTTAAGAACTTTAATAACTCAACAGCACTGAAAAAACATTGTAAGTTTATTCATTTAAAACAAATGAAACTGAAGGTTGTGACAGTGGCCTCATTACAACATACAATTCCAAAATTTACATCACTCAAGTCAATGGCTTCTTACTTAACATCTTTATTTAACTATTTGCTCCAAAAAAAAACATCTTGTGATGACATTTTCCAAGGAATACATGTCTATGGTACAATAAATCAATATCAACTGCCCCATCCCCATTTCATCAAATATCGAATCTTTATAGTAAAAATTAAAGTCATTACCATTTGGAATAATGTGAATATCGCATTTGGTTAAATGTTATCATGCCATTTTAATTTGGCTTTAGTCACTGTAGTCACATCATTTTATTTTAATACATTACCCTTAAGGAAAATATAACGGTAAGCCCATACTTTACTGAAATTCATGCACAGGCATTTTCTTTGGTATGAACAGGTAAAAACAGTAATACATTTAGTAATAAAAATACAGTAAAATGTAGGGTTAATGGACGTCTGCCGTCTGCCTGTCTTTCTCGGCCGAGATGCACAAACAATATGTAGCTTTAAATTAAAAATATGCAAAAAAAAATGCATTTTCGGTTCGACTGAATTTTTTTTTTATGTGACCCAAAACAAGGATGACACAATCAACAACTGCAACCTGCAGCTCCAGACTGGATTAGAGTCATCATGTCTGCCATGTGGCTCATTTCGATATATATCTAACAAAGACACACAGAAAGCCGTTTGTAAAGAATGCAATGCTGACATTTCTAGAGGGAATGCATCCACAAAGACTTTCTCAATGTCAGGATTAATAATAATAATTGTATATACCCTGCTTATACCAAAGTAAACTGCAGACATCCTCCGGATTGTTTTGCTATAGTAATGTCAGTAATGTCACTGATCCGTGTTAAAGTGGGGGTTTACTGTATATATATATATATATAAAACAATGAAAATTTCTTACTTGTTGGACATATAAAGGCTTATTTAACCTTATCTTCCAAACCCGGCAAGAGTGACAAAGAAACTTCCATAAGAGCCCTACCCACAACCTCCATCAAAGACCAGCCTCCTCAACACTACTCGTGACTCTCCTCATGACTGCAGTCAGACATAATCATTGTTTTTGATTCCACCAAGCAATTGATCATACTGGAACTAAGAGTGGCCTGGGAAGAACATATGGTTGAGGCCAACGAGAGGAAGTGGGCCAAGTATCTGGAGCTGGTGGAAGAATGCTGAAGGCAAAGCTGGTGAACCAGCTTCTTGTGGGTTCACACTCAACAGGGTTCTCCTGATGTCAGCTTTGGGATGAAAGAATACCTGCTCATTGGAGGGAGGTTCCTGGTTGGCTCTGGCCACCTTGTGGGCGACCTTGTCTACAGACCTGAAGGCTACATTTCTGGGGCCTCATTTATCAAGCGTGCGTAAACACAGATCTGTGGGTAAAGGGTGCGTACGATCGCTTCTGCGTAAAGTGTGGAATTTATGAACTTGTACTTGTGCTTAAAAATGTGCGTAAATATACACACACCTCTGACCACACATACAACGCCCAGTGGTAGAATTGCGAAACTGCAAGATACTGGTCCCAAACTACATTCAGTTTTTTTTTCAGCCATCACTGAATTTGCTAATGTTATAGTGCTATAAGAGCAGTAGACTGCATCCACATAGCGATAAAAGCACCATCCCAGAACGATTATAATTACACGAATAGGAAGGGGTTTCATTCTCAGCTTCCACTGTAAAAAGCACACAATCTTCATCATTCCAGCAAGAAATGGTTAAAGTATCCAAACTGTTATTGTACTTTTGAACTGCTGACATTCTGCACACACCAGCTCACACTCACCACAACTACGGGACTCTCACAATGTCACTTTAATAATGCCACTTTAAACCCTCACTGCACAGTTCTGCACTCCACATTCTCCTCACTGCATCATTTTGCACTGGACATGCTATTAATACTGTAAATATTAAACTCTTTCATTACTAGAAAATACTAAACACTCATTAATAATAATTTTCTTATAATTGTACATATTATCCACTTATTAATTTATATGTACATACAGTCATGTGAGAAAATTAGGACACCCCTTTAAATAATCAGCTCATTATTATGAACTTGCATTTGTGGCATTTATCAGACGCTTTTCTCCAAAGCGACTTCCATTCCCTAACTACAGGGGACAGTCTCTCCCTGGAGCAACTTAAGGTTAAGGGTCTTGCTCAGGAACCCAGTGGTGGTGCTGAAGGTAGGATTCGAACCCATGACCTCTTGGTCCAGAGGCAAGTATCCTACCCACTGAGCTACCACCAAAATACCCATGAACTGTGCACGTTTCAATTTCCAATCATGATTTTATGTATTACTGGAAAAGAAAGTGACATATTTGCAATTAAACAACAAAAACGAACATTATGTGAAACATCAAAAAAAGATATAAACAAAAATGTTTATTTTAATGGAGGAAAAAGTTAGGACACCCTACTCCCTAATAACTAGTGTTGCCTCCTTTGGCTAATATAACTACAGCGAGAAGCCTTTTACCAGTCTCTGACATCGAACCAAAGAAAGTGTGCCCCATTCCTCAATGCAGAATTCTTTCAGCTGTGAGATGTTTGAGGGTTGCCTGGCATTTAGAGCCCGTTTCAAGTCACCACACAGCATCTCTATGGGATTAAGATCAGGGCTTTGACTTGGCCATTCCAGGACTCTCCTTCTTAGTCTTTAGCCAGTCCTTGGTGGATTTGCTGGTATGCTTTGGGTCATTGTCATGTTGCAGTGTCCAGTTCCGCTTCAGCTTTAATTTTTTAACAGATGGTTTCACATGTTCTTCAAGCACCCTCTGATACACAGTAGAATTCATGATGGATTCTATGATGGTGAGCTGGCCAGGTCCTCCTGCTGCGAAGCATCCCCATACTAGGATACTGCCACCTCCATGCTTCACAGTTGGTATGAGGTTCTTTTCTTGGACGGCTGTAAGAAAAGAATGTCTACTGTTTTGGTGTCCAAATAATTAAATTTTAGTCTCATCTGTCCAAAGAACATTATTCCAGAAGTCATGGTCTTTGCCTATGTTCGCTCTGGCAAACTTCAGTCTGGCCTTAATGTTTTTCTTAGAGAGCAAAGGTTTCCTCCTTGCACACCTCCCATGAAAGTCAAACTTGTGTAGTCTCTTTCTGATAGTAGAGTCATGCACTTTCACATCAACGGTAGCCAGAGCCTGCTGAAGTTCCCGTGATGACATTTTAGGATTTTGGATGACTTCTTTGAGCATCTTGTGGTCTGCTCTGAGGGTGAATGTACTTGGATGGCCAGACCTGGGCATGGTGGCAGTCCATGGTGGCAGTCCACTTGTAAACAATTTTCCGGATGGTGGAATGGCTGATGTCAAATTCTTTTGAGATCTTTTTAAATCCCTTACCAGACTCACAATCTTCGTTCTTCGCACAATCACACAGCTCTTTAGATCTCACCATGGCGCTCACTTCAACAATCAGGAGCACACCAAACTAAATCTGAGGTTTAAATAGGGCAAGACTCTTTTAAAATGTACTGATCATGTGCACCTGACGTGATACACGTGTGTGATTTTAACCACTTTAAGTGGGATAATATGTGGGGGTGTCCTAATTTATTCCTCACCAGAAATTCCATTCTTTTTAAATTACATGTCACAAGAAGTTTTAAAAAGGCTTTTCTTAATTTTTAATTGTGTAGTTATATTATTTGGATCCCTCAGTATCATCAAAAGTGGTATTAAATATTCATATGGCCAAATATATTTTAAAATATACAGGCTTTCACAGGGTGTCCTAATTTTCTCACATGACTGTATACTTTTTCTATATATTTGGGGGAATACAAGCCTAAGAATTTCATTACAGGTAATAAAACTTGAAATGGTTCTTAAAGACAATGTTAACACCACATATGGTTAATTGCAGGCATTTCAGAATGTAAATTCATCAGAGCGTGCTCCAGCAAGATGATTTAGAAGGTGTGAGATTTATCATTGCTTTTGGTTGGCTCTTGTGGTGCCATTCTTAGAGAGTTCATTAGAGTTCATTCATTAGAGAGTAACATCCTCTATACACTTTCAGATGTAGCAAGTAACAGACTCTGTTTATTCCTCCTAGTTGATGTAATATTAATTAATTAATATTTTTACTCTCAAACTTCCAGAGCAGAATGAAAAAAAAATATTGTTTTTGCAATGTTAAGTGCTATTATGACTTTTGAATAGAAACTGTTCTTTAGTCTATTGGTCCTTGTTTTTATCATATGAACCGCCTGCTTGAGGGCAGCAGTTCAAAGAGAGAGAGAGTGACCTGGATGGAAAGGTTTCGGGCTCTTTTCAGACATTGTGAACTGTACAGTCTGTCCAGGGAGGGGAGTGGACTGCCAGTGATTTTCTCGGCAGTGATAATGACCCCTTGAAGCACCTTCCGTTCAGCAGCCGTGCAGCTGGCAAACCATACACAGAGGCAATATGACAGAATGCTCTCTATGGTACAGTGGTGGAAGGACTCAAGCAACTGCTGTGTAAGACGGACCCTCCTGAGTATTCTGAGAAAGTGTAATCTCTGCTGTGCCTTCTTGAGGAGAGCAGTGGTGGTGGCACTCCAGGACAGACTGTCCATGATGTACACGCCCAGAAACCGGAAGGAGGAGACACTTTCCACACATTCTCCATTACTAAAAAAGGGTTGAATGACAGTCTTTTTCCTCCTGTAGTACATAATCAGCTCCTTGGTCTTTGACAAGATTGTTTTCTGACAGACGTCGCACCTTGTCATGGTACACAGACTTCTCCCCCCCAGAAATGAGCCCCACCATAGTGGTGTCATCAGCAAACTTGATAACGCTATTGCTGAGGTGGGCAGGAACACAGTCATGGGTGTACAGGGTGAAGAGCAAGGGACTCAACACACAGCGGGGGAGCCAGTGCTAAGGCTGAGATCTGAGGAGATGTGAGAGCCTACTCTCACCCTCTGGGAGCGATTTGTCAGGAAGTCTTTGATCAACAAGCAGATGGAGTAAGACAGACCCAGATTCAATAGCTTTGACTCCAGTCTGGAGTCACTATGGCATCCTCTGTAGACCTGTTTGCTCTATAAGCAAACTGGTGTGGGTCGAACCCACCTGGGAGACTTGAGGTGATGTGTGTACGGACCAGTTTCTCAAAGCACTTCATAGTGTCTGTGCCATGTAACCCAGGACTTCTGCTGCATACTCTAGGTCATGATGTTTGAAGACCTCCCAGTCTGTCACCTCCAAGCAGTTCTGCAACTGGATAGAGGCATCTGCTGGCCATGTTATAACAGTTTTGGATGTGACTGAAGCACTTTTCCTGAGGGGGGTGTAAGCTGGTATTAAGAGCAGAGACAAATGGTCTGACTGGTGTGGTAGTGGTTTATGTCGCCACCTCCATAGTTGCTCCCATGCCTGACCTGCAGCCCAGCTTTTGCCTCCTCTCCCTAGGCTGCCTTGACGCTTCCCAGTGGGGACAGTAATCCACAAAGAGCCAGGGGGTCGGGTGATATCTGCTGGAATGTTGTGAGAGCAGTGAAACTCAGCTGTAACAGCCCACTCACTGTGTAGTCCTATTTCCATTAGATCATGGCGGCTGTAGATGTGCGCCCCGCAGAATGCCAAAGGGATGAGCAACCACAAATAAACAAACAACGAAAAAAAAACCCACAGTACCGCTGCATCTAAGTGTACCACCATGATCTTACACAATTCTTTGAAGTTTCCCTAAAATGTCCTTAGTGCATTTGAGCAGGAACTTGTAAGCAGAAGCCATAACACAGTGATGTGGTAAACTTTGTCCAAGCAGTTTTGCCCTCTTATAGCAAAGTCTCATGCTAGAAGAGTTTGGAGAAAACTTACTTAATGATCCCATGACATGCTGCTTTTTTATGCTTTTATATAGGTCTTAGTAGTACTGAATTTTTGAAGTCTCTTTCCAAAATTCATCCTGGGTGCAGAATTACAGCCACTTCGAGTCAGTCTGTGGCCCTTTACCCATTCTCATCTGATCACCCTGGTTTGCAGAGGTGCTCACTCATAGTCATTTAAAAAAGGCGAAAGGCAGATATTGCGCACGCCATAACACTAATAGCAGCAGGTTATCCAAATAGAAGTACAATGCTGGAGCTAATGTGTGTGTTCACACACCATTCACACACATTCCTGATGCTATCTACCTTTACATTTGTGACAGTAACCTGCTGACTGGGCTGTTAGCTGTTAGCTGCAGAGCTACAGCCACATTCTAATGGTAACAAGCTTGGTAACCATGTACAGCAAAGCAACACAATTATATAGCACTAAGTTGACTTACTTGTCTGAGGTTTGTATCTGAGCCAAAGAGAGTTGGAACTGATCCAGACGTAATTTTCAGCCGTTCAGAAAGACCAGCTCTGTATTGGCCCAAGTTAGGGAAACAGTCATCTGTGAAATGTTTGGCGCAAACATACAAAACTTTAGGAAATTGTGTCGCCGCATTTCCAGAGAGAATAAAATTAACCCACTTGTTCCTCAGAGGCTCGCATGAAGGAACTAAAAAAACAAATTTGTGCTAATTTGTACACCTAAACACTCGTTTGCGAGTCATGATGTCTCAAGAGGAAAAATGTTTTCTCACAAAACTAGCTAACTTTTTAGGGGGGGTGGGTGAAATTGTCTGGGAAGGCAAAGCGGCCAAAGCATAAGTAAGGGGACAGCATGAGAACTACCAGTTCTGTCCTGGATTCCGTGTGCTTATAGGGTCTGCTTTGCTGTTGTCTTCATCTGGTAAGCTTGCTTAAGTTTAAAAGGACTAACAGACCTGTAGCGGTTTGCACCTTCACGTAGGACTCCTCTTTCTGCAAACTACGCTCAGTATCCTTTCCTCCTTTCCTCTCTACAGGTATAGGTACATAACACCTATACCTGTTCACATATCTTCTGGCCCAAGAAGATACTTCCCCTGTCATCGCAGTAGAAATCTCACTCACCTCTCTCAGCTACTTTTTTAACCACAGCCTTCTACAGTGGTTCGTGGTGGTCTGTGGAATTGCCAATCCAGTGTCAGGAAGACCAGCTTCATCTCTGGATTGGCGTCCCTCCACTTATTCCACTTTCTGGTCCTCACCAAGACTTGGATCACACCAGAGGACATGACCACTCCCATAGCCCTTTCCTCTGCCTTCTCCTTCTCCCACACTTCTTGCACTACAAGCAGAGGAGGGGGTACAGGTTTGCTTATCTCAAGTGCATGGCGTTTCACACCTCTTTGTCTTTCCCAACTCAACGTTTCATGCTTTGAATTCCACTCTGTTACTGTAACACTGCTGTCTCAGAAGAACTTCATGCAGCTAGATCAGCCAACCTGTCTTCTGCTCTCTCCGACCTTGGTATCTCAGGCACAACCTGGCAATGGTTCGCATCCTACTTCGGTGACTGGAGGTACCAGGTAGTATGGCAAGGCATCCAGCTAGTTTAGTTAGGGACGGTATTGGGTCTAGATTAGGTTAGAGGTTTCACCATTAGGGAAAGATTAGGGAAGTTTTGGTTTTGTTCTTTTCTTTCCTTTGGTGTCATCTCTAGGCCCTGTTTGTTCATTTGTTTTTGTGTTTATGTTTGTAAATATTATTTTGGATTGAAATTGTTGTGTCACTGTACATATTCATCACTGTTTGTCCTCACTATCCTTTGTAAATATCTGTATTATAATACACCAATTTTGTGAAGCCTGGTCTTGTGTGGCACTCTTTATTTCCTGTGTGCAGTTTGTGTCCTCCCTACCACCTAGTAACTCGAATCATTATCCCTAGCCGTAACAGACTGTCTGGCCGACATTTGCTCTTGGATGGCGGCCCACCACCTCAAGCTGAACCCCAGTTCCTCTTCATCAAGGGGAGTCCTTCACCAAGCCACAATCTCATCATTTCTCTTGGGAACTTGGTTATCGTCCCTAAGAAAGTAAGTAATCTTGGTGTTTCGATAGATAAAGATATGTCTTTCTCGCCACAGGTCGACCAGATCTCTAGAACATGCTGTTACCTTCTCTACAACATCAGAAGAATTGGACCCTTCTTCACCACAAAAGCTACACAGATTTTTGTTCCATCCCTGGTTATCTCCAAACCAGACTACTGCAACTCTCTACTGGCCAGACTTCCACAGAAGGTAACCAAACCACTCCAGCTGATACAGAACGCAGCTGCCAGGTTAGTGTTCAACGTTCCTGAGTTCTGTCACACCACACCTATACTAAGGAATCTCCACTGGCTTCCTGTGTTGCTCATGTTTAGTTCAAATCCCTAGCACTTGCCTTCAAGGACAAAAATGGACTTGCACCCCCAAACATAACAGCATTGATCAAACAACAGGTCACATCTCGTCCTCTCAGGTCTTCAACCACAGTGCTTCAAGACCACCACCATCAGACCTGTACCAAAGAGGTCCACAGTTTCAGAGCTGAGCGACTACAAACTAGCACTTAATAAGTCCTGCTCAAACTGAACACCTCCACATGCAACTGGATCATGGACTGCCTTACTAGAAGACCCCAGATAGTCCAGATCAGAAGTAACAGCTCCAGCACCATCACACTGAACACAGGTGCTCCCCAGGAATGTGTACTGGGTCCACTACTTTTCCCACTGCTGACTCACGACTGCACCTCCAGCACAAACCACATCACAAAGTTTGCAGATGACACCACAGTTGTGGGGCTTATCAGGGACAATGATGACGTGGCGTACAGAATCGAGGTGCGACGGCTGGGAGTCTGGTGCAAGAACAATAATTTGTCTCTCAATATTGACAAGACAAAAGAGCTGATTATTGACTGCAGGAAGACCCAGGCTGGCCACTTTCCACTCAACATTGACGGCGCCATAGTAGAGAGAATGAGAAGCACTTCTTGTGAAGACTGAGAAAGATGCACCGCCCCAAACCCATTCTCACCACCTTCTACAGAGGCACCATCGAGAGCATCCTGACCAGCTGCATCACAGGCTGGTATGGAAACTGTCAGGCTTCCGACAGTAGAGGATTGTGTGAACTGCTGAACGCATCATCGGCAGCCCCCTACCAGGCCTGCAGGACATTTACAACTCCCGCTACATCTGTAAGGCCACCAGCATTGTGGAGGACACCCAACATCCCTGCCACAAACTGTTTAATCCCTTCCCAACTGGTAGATGATACTGCATCAGGAGCAGGTCTGCTAGACTGTGCAACAGCTTCTACCCCCAAGCAGTCCAGCTCCTGAACACCTTGCTGCCCCATCACACACTTAACTCTCTGCTTCACACCCTGTTGCCCCCCCCCCCCCTCTGGTTCTACACACAACTCCCACGCTTTGTGTTAAAAGCTACCTTGATTTGAGTTTAACCATGCATTTGTGTCATCAATCCCTGAGGCAGAATGACAATTTCATCTGAATCACAGCTGAAAACTGCATACATCATCTTAAAGCCTGGATAATCCATGAAAAATATATTTGTTATAAAAATATCTTGCTGCTTTAAATAGTTAAGATTGTCCAAATTTAAGATTATAGTAATCTCTGACTTACATTCTGCTAAAGGTTTCTGCGTAATTAAAATCAATGTCTTGAATCAACCAGTCTCTACAAGCTGTCAGATAACACCTACTACAAGTTATAACCTACATTCCCTGATAACCAAAATTTCCATGGTGAATGGTTCAAATTCAAGGTGTTATGAAAGTGGAATTGACCATTTTGTCATCTGTGAACACACCACAACACACAGTGTGAACAGCACAATTTTTTCCTCTGCATTTAACCCATTCACCAAGTGAAGCAGTGGGCAGCAGGAAAATGGCTCCTGGGGACAGTGTTGTAAAAACAAATCGGGGTGGGGGGGGGGGGGGGGATTGTTTATCTGACATATTTTGAGCTGATGACAGTGCACATGGTGGGAGACCAATTGTGTACATTCTTATTGTTGCTTAAGCAAAAACATAATGACTGATATTTATGACTCTCGACTTACCTGAAACTTTTTGCCCTTTTAAATCTGAAGTCCCTCAGTTCGAGCCTTCCACGCGGCTTGGCCATGATGTTAAAATCACAACACTGTCACCTGCTATGCTGCTTACTGACATCAATTTTTTTTAAGAAATTATTCGCGCATGCCCTATCGCTTTTCTTGGGGTTCCCCTTCAAGGTGGATACCTTATTACGACCCAAAAAATATTTTGGGGAAATACCCGAGTCTCTGCAGCCATCCCCACCCCCACCCAGTCAAGGAGGCTGGCGATGACAGAAGCGAACACAATGAGGGGCTTGTAGCCTCTGCAGGAGCTGGGGCCTCAGGAGCTGGAGCAGGTGTCGTCTGGGAGCCGGGGCAGGAGGCTGAGGCTGCTGTGAGGCCAGCATGGGAGGTTGGAGCCTTCTGGGAGCCAGGACGGGAGGCGAGGGATATGACAGAATCGAACCGATGACTTTCTGAGCACAGGGCGAAAGCACTGGGCTAACAGGTTCTTTTTATAAGATAAAATAGAAAATATTTTTGTGAAACCATGTTACAGTAATCAACACAACAAATAAAACTCAATTACATTTATGGCATTTGTCAGACGCTTTTATCCAAAGCGACTTCCATTCCCTAACTACAGGGGGCAGTCTCTCCCTGGAGCAACTTAGGGTTAA
>JBBPDE010210615.1:9976-28782 GCA_037974605.1 Nannopetersius ansorgii
GCTTTCTGAACTCATGATTGACTTACAATTGGTAGTATTAAGTTACTGAATAAGCCAGTAAACCAAAACAAATAACTGTCAAACACAAAGATAAATCACTAAATGATTGTAACAGTCTGTTACGAGTCATTATTTAAGCTAGAGGCAGACGATAGAAAGGTGCTGTTCTCTGCTACTCTTTTGAAATGTGTAGTAAATCCAATTTTAAATGACATACACTTATTTTTGTTTTTTGTAAGGTGCAAAAAGTGTCTTCAGTTCTATTACAAAAGTCACACTTCAGTGTGGTAACCAACTGGGTGGAGTTAAGAAGGATGTGTAATGACTGCTGATGTTAATAACTTGCTGGTCAGCAAGGCCAGCAGTTGAGCTTCTGATAAAGCACTTCCATCAGTGAGACAGTTTAGATGTAAATTTTTACTGATTGATGGTATTTAAGTAATGTTGATACCATAAATGTATTGAACATTGATACCAAGCTCTGATCCAAGTAGATAAAAGGGTTAAAATGCCAATTGCTATTGAAAAAAATCTCCTTCCAGCCATAGAGACAAAAGCAGACTGCCCAGTAGGTGTGACCTCTAACAGACTCGTTCCCCTTAAGCTCAGGCAGCTGCATGGGTTTGTAATGATGGTGGTGTGGGTGGTGATTTTAATGACAGAGGCACACTTGCCTGTATTTGAGGCTTTTGGTGTTTCCTGATCTGCACCTAAACCATGCTTGATGAGGGATGAACATGGTTTGCCTTGCGAGTGTGTTTTCATAAGTGTTTGTTTGCGTACATCTTTTGTCTGAATTAATTCAAAGGGTCAATTGAAGCCATAGTTCTACAAAGGCATGAAGTGCCTTTTGTTTTTTTCTTTCTCTGTGCCAGGTTTCTGACGGAGCGGGAGCAGCGTTTGGTGCGTCGACGGCTGCAGGCAGAGGAGCTGCTACAGTGGAGGCAGAGATTGGATGCTGAGGAGGCCATGGTGCGGCGGATGGAGAAACAGGCACTGGCAGCATGGGAGCAGCAACCACAGCGAAAACACCCTGCTGCCTCTGCCACAGTGCTGTCCAACAACAGCACCACCTTCAGGCAGGATAGGAGCCCAGAGAGAGGTGAGAGGGTCAACTCTACCTGTTTTTCAGTTCTCCACATCTAAAGTGCCAACATTCACGTTGTCTTGTTTTTTCATCCCAACAGTTTGTTTTGGTCAGTCAGTCGAGTGAAACTCTTTTTGCTTGCACTTTAGGTTGCCTAAATTTTCACTTTTTTGGAAAGTGATGGAAGGGTAGACTGAGACTGAATCTCATACTCTCTGTTTAGAAGATGCAGACATAGTCAGATAAATTGGAAAGTTAACAGAAAAAAAAACTAAAGTTAAGTTCCTGATTAAATACTGAGTTGTACCAAAGGCTACCAGAGAGACTTTAAGGTGTATACTGGAATGGAACGCCATCATTCATTCATGATATTCATTTAGTTTGTAGATTATGGTGGTGAAAATGCTGATGTCTTTATATCATCATTTTAGTTACAGCCCTAGTCTGTTGAGCAATCACAAGGATCTCTCTTTCACAGTCACTTAGATCTTTTCATTTTGTCAACTTGTTGCAAAATTGATGTCAGCTGGACCTGTTCAGCAGTCTTGTACATGCCACAGAGTGTGGTGTGCTAATTCTATCATGCAGTACACCTGTCTGAAAGTATCTGCATTTACTATTCTCCACTCACTTATTCGGGTGTTTTCCATCTACAGGTCATGAAATAGACTTGTAAATGCTTCTGCAAGTAATGCACTGACCATCCAGTAAGGAGCCGTATGGGATAAGCTAAAGAGTTGTCACTGGCTCCTTGCTTAAACAATGGGCTCTTTGAGTCTCTGAGGGATTCATATTGGGGGTGGGGGGATCAGGTAATGCAGGCCAGAGCAACAGGTAAGATTAATGCATGTATTCAAGAAGAGACTTGAGTTCATGATGCTAAACCTGCAAACTAAACATATGACTGTTTCCAAAAGTATGTGTCAAAAGTGCCTATTTTAATCATGACTTAACAATACAAAAGTGTTTCAGTAGGACAATAGAAGTTGGGGTTAGTTAAATCGGCTAAAATGATACATAATTCCATATAATGTGATACCAATAATTATCAGCATTTCATTTTGTATGTTTAAATTTAAACAGTTCTCAATTTGAGATGTTTACCTATTTTGTAGATTAAGCACATTGTAAAATCTGTGTGTATGTGTCTGTCCAGATTCGAACAGAGAAGATGACTCCTCTCCAGTGTCCAGCGTGCACTCAGTCATGTGGGTTTCAGAGCAGTTGGTTAGTCCTTCTTCAGATGGCCCAGCATCCAAACTGACTTCAGCACAGACCAGTGGAAGTCCTCAGACAGACATACATACAGCTAAGCAGCCTGAGTCCACACACAGCCATGAGGTAAGGAACAAACCACAGTGGAGTAGGGGGGATGAGCCAGCATCACACTTGTGGGAATTTAGGAAATATTTTTATTTTTATATTAGTCGCCTTTACCTATCTGGAGAGATTCATGGAGAGCTTTTTCTCTAGTGATTCGTTTTACTTTATACGTATATACAGAACTCTCCAGTTATACGCGGATCAGGAGTCATGGATTCAGTCACACACAGATTTTTGCCGTGGAAATCTCAAGTATAACGCAGAACCTGCAAATATTGTCAACCCTTTTTTTCATGGTTAATATGGTTATTTTACACCTTTTACTTCTAAATTATTTGGAAAAAAATACTAATTTTGTAACATAAATAGTAATCCAAATATATAAATCAGTGTAGGGGTGGCACAGCCATATCCAGACGCCTTCCAGACTGTTCGTTCAGACTGTGCTCTTTTTTTAGTTTATTTTTTTAATCTATTGTTTTGTTTTTCTACTTTAGTGTGTTTTAAATAATTCCATATTTTTAATTAAAAGCTACTTATTGTTTATAATGTTTGCGTCTCAGCCGAGAAAGACAGGCTGACAGCCACCGAGCAACAGACAGCTGTTCTTTTCCAGATGGCACAGATTGCCAGTCCGTCCTGACTCATCTTGAGTGTTTTTCTTGTTTTTTATTTTGTTTTTCTTAAAGCCCAGTAGTTTTATTACTGTAAATTAAATAAAAAGAGGCTGTAGAGCTCAGTTGCTGCCCAATGTCTTTTTTATATGTATCTGTAAATTACATTTACATTATAAAATTATAATTTACAATTTTATTACACCTGAGGTGCAATTAAGATGTTTAAGACATTCTTTCCGAATATTGGGTAATTATATGAAGAACACTACTTTGAACTAGTAAGAGTAGTAACATCACACTTACATTGTTAATGTTTAGACCTTGTACTGTAAAGGCTTAATTACAGTTGGAAAAACACAACCCCCTCTGTTCTGAATCCTTCTATAGGTATTAGGGGAAGTAAGCTTCTACTTACACTTGATGTATCTGTGTTACAGACTCCCTCAACTAACTACAGTGCCAACAGCAAGTTGGAGGAACACAGCTCCAAGAGCAGTGAGCCCCGTCCCTCGGCACCAACATCCGGTGAGTATAACACACTTCTATACCTGTAGGCAAAATGTGTGTGTAGAGGTTAGAGAGATACTTTGTGTATAGTGGGGTTTTAAAGATTTCATTTTTTATCACAAAGGTAGGTAAAGAGAACCCAATGATCAAATCATTTGAGTGGCAAAAGCATGTAAACCTGTGCATTCAGCCGCCGATGTAACCCGCTTATGCAGCAATAACTGAAATTAGACATTCCCGGTAATAATTAGTCCTGCACATCGACTTGGAGGAAATTGAACCCTTTCAGTCTCAACTCTGGGATGTGGGTGGTTTCTCACTTCAAAATTCTTCTGGGGCAAGGTTAGCATTTTGATTTGCCCATTCCAAAATATTAGCTCAAGTCTTTTTTAACCATTCTTTAGTGGAACAGCTTGAGTGTGTGTGAGTCATTGCCTAGATGTGTGACCCAATCCCTTGAGATTTAGATCACAGACAGATATCCTGTCTTTTTTCTTAGAACGCATTTCAGAATCAATTGTATTGTCATTGATGGAAAGCTGTTTTGGCGTAGATGTAATAAAACATAACACCATCATGTTTCAAACATGGCATAAGGCTCTTGGACTCCAATCATTTATTTTTCTTTCTCCCAGCCTAGTGCTACTCATTTAAACCAAAAAGTTGAACAGGGGGTCCTCAAGTTACAACAGTCTGTTTACACAATTAGTGCGATACTTATGGACTTCTTGAGCGAAAAATATGCAGCAATGTGGCACACGAGTAAGGGAGTTTTCCTTTTCCCTTTTCTGTGGCTTAATTGTGTTTTTAGGAATTTACAACTTTGCTAGGATAGTTAAGTAAGGGTGTGTTTTGACTAACACCAAAGTTCGGGTTACATCACTGTCGAGGGAATGGATCTGTGGCTTAGCTCGAGGACCCCCTGTATTTTGGTCTCATCCACAATACAATTTTTGGCTTATCCATAGGATTTTTAGCAAGCTATAAATGGACATCAGTGTTCTTTTTCGAGGGCAGTAGCTTTCTTATTGCAACCAAGCCATGCACACTATCATTGTTCTGTGTTTCTCTGATTGTGGACTCTAATGGACCTTAACATTAGCTGTTGTCAGAAAGGCCTTTAGAAGTTACACTGATTAATACCCACATTCCTACTCTCAGCTGTATCCTGCTTACATCCCTACTCTCTGTATGCTGCAGCTTTGGTCCCTCATTTTTGTTTGTTTTTTTTGTCGTCTCAGTAAAACTCATTTGCTGTTCAGTAGTCCAGGTTTTTGGAGCTTATGCTGATTATAGTGTCTGCTGGATTAACTTCATTCCACTGTGCAGAGTTTATGCAATAATCTTTTGCTTGTGCCGTACAGAGGCCGCGTCTGATCAGAGTGACATCGAGGGACGTGTATTAGCGCTGAAAGAAGAGCTCCGCCGGCGCAAGGCTGAGGTCCAGTGGCTGAAGAAGGCGCAGAAACAGCGGCACAAGGAGCGTCTAAAAGCACAGGAGGCTAGTCTGCTCAAACAGCTGGAGGTCAGAGCCTGATAATCACACATTTAAAAACAAATTCAGAGCAACCTGTTATATTGTATGTACTGGTATATCAATATTGGTCTCACACAGTGATATATATATAAATTTTATTTGATTACAACTTCAGGTTGTTTTGAAAAGGGTTGTTTTTCTTCCCAAAATGTGCTTTTACTATTTAAAATACTGCAGGTTAACATTTACAATACTGCACGTTCTGTCTGGCTTTATTTCAAGAAAACAGAACAAAACAGTCCAATAAAACAAGTTATCTCTAGGTTGTAAGACATTCATTTAGTGAAAAGAAACAGCACTCAGGAAACACTACCAATTCAAATGTAAATGTCAATATACCACAATATTTTGAAAATATTGAGATTTGTAATTTTCGCAGTGTTGCTCATTAAAGCCAGGAATGCTAAAGTAAGCAGAATTTCTCAGTGTACCGAATAATTTAAAAAGAAACAGGAGACTGTTAAATAGCAGTGTCTGACTTTTTTCTTTTGGGCATGCTTGACTTCAGGTATAGGTTTTCTGGCTAAATCTGAAATTGTCATTCATTGAAGACTACAGATCTTCATATTAGCGTAGCCCAAACACATCTGCTTTACAAAGTTCTGTCATGAAAGGAAATTATTAAAATGTCTCAAACAGTATATATTGTACACAAGTAACACTTATTTCTGGTGTTATGTGGATTTATATCTGTACTACTGTACCTTCATTGACATTAGGAACTCCTTCACGGTCCTCTTTTATTACAATTTGTCCTATCTTGCTGAGCACCTGAACCAGGTAATGAAATAGAGCAGTGGAGTAGTTGGCGTTGCCAGCAATAAGGAGAAAAAAACGTTAATCCCTGTGTTTTGTTATGTTTGAATGTACTGTTTCCCATTTCCACAGTCGTATAATAACTTCATTGAGAAGACTAAGGCAGAGTTGAGTAAGGAGGTAGACAGCACGCCTGCAGCTAAACCCCAGATTAAAACTCCAGCGTCAGGCACGGAGAACAAGTTGAAAATTAGAGCCCCAGCCATACACAGGTCAGTCCACACCGTTCCAAACAACATTCCAAACTACCTAAATAATATTTCATAATGAGTTCACTTAAATCATGACCATCAGAATGATACATCACAGTACATTTTAACAACCCAGTTTGAACTGCTTCATCAGCAGGCCTGATGCTGAGAAGAATCTGAGGACTTCCAGCAAGTCAGAGGAGAAGATCCTTACAGAGTCTAATACTGCGAGTGGTACGTTCATGATGAGATGCATGCGATTAGCTACATACATATATACAGTAAACCCCCACTTTAACGTGCATCAGCAGTTTTTTTTTGAGAACCGAACAAATAAACCCCCACAGTAACGTGGAAACTGCAGCCATCTTCCACTTTTTTTTTCTTTTTTCTTTTTCCCTGCTTTTGTGATGTCCAGCCCTTGTCCACCACGCCCCCTTGTCCCCATACTGGGTTGTGTGTTTGGTTGCAGCTGTTAGCAAGGCAATCGGACGCTGAGCAATGGAGGCTCATTACCTTCAGGTGCGCTTAATTGTATTTCTAACAGCCGCCCCCAAACATAAACAACTCTGTGGGTTTATAATACTAAAAATAACCTTTCATTGATATCCCATGTCCAAACTTGATTGGTGCTTTACCTGTAGTATATTGATAGTTTTGTCAAGTGACATGAATTTTATGTTTGTGACTGCAAAAGGACACAGTGAGTTCATAGAGAACCATGAGGCCATCTCTTCAGATGAAGATCCACCCACTGTGACCCCAACCCCAGTATTTGGAAGCCCTGAGCGTGACGGTGCGAGTCAACAGTCTCCTGAACCCCAACCCAGCCAGAACAAAAGCTCTATTAAATTGCAGTTCAGTGTCTCTGCTGACCAAAGTGTAGTGTCCAGTCCGAGGTCTGAGGTCCTAGAAGAACTGGACTATCCGAAGTCTGAAAGTTCTGTTGACGAACATGACTTATCCCACTCCAGCCAGTGTTCGCAGCCAGTGCTCAAACTGGACCTCCAGTTGCCCTCACAAAGGGCAGAGGACTTTGCACCTGAAAGCAAGACTTCTCTGTCTGGAAATAGCAGTCACGAAGCAGAGAAGAGACCTCAGTCTGGAGACAGGGAGGAGGATATGAAACTTGGCTCCTCACTCCTGAATAAACCCCTAATAACTGAGGAGTTCGAAGCTATACCTGAGAAAGGCCCTTCACCCGTAGATGAATCTCCTACCTCAGAGTTTTCACCTAGAAAATATCTGGATGATCATAAAGAGACATCGCCTTCAGCTGGAGGTTATGATGATGATTTTGAGTTGTCGCAAGGCTCATCATTCCGGGAGGACAACAGAGGGTCTGAGCCCACTTCACCTTCAGCCCTACAGCCCAAAGAGAAGTCCCATAAATCCTCATTTGGTAACAGTGAGGAGGAGATAGATGAAGAGCTAAGTGTCAGATCAGGAATTGCCAGTGGCAACTTCCATCCCGAGAAGCCACTTGATCTCAACAACATGGCAAAGTCATTCAAATATAGCTTCAGTGACGATGTTGCCAACTCTCCCAAATCTCCGACAACCCTACCCTCCAGAACAGAAACCTCACCACATGTGGATGAAATGCCCAGTTACTTCATTGGCGACAGAGTTCTGGTGAGCAACATTCAGCCAGGCACTCTCAGATTCAAAGGACAGACCAGTTTTGCCAATGGATTTTGGGCTGGAGTGGAGCTGGATAAGTCAGAAGGAAGTAATGATGGAACCTATGATGGCGTGGTATACTTCCAGTGTAAAACAGGACATGGGATATTTGCCCCTCCAGACAAGGTTACTCCTCTACCTGAGAAGTTTGAGAGCTATGTAGACACCACTGAGGATGAAGACTCTTCATTTGATGACCAATCAAGCAAAATGTTGAAGGACAGCTCTGAAGGAGCATCTCAGCAACGTACACTGCATAATAAAAAGTCCGATGCAGGTTTTACTTCTGAAATAAAAGAAACTTCTAAAAAAACATCTGACATTGAGACTAGAAAAGAAAGCTTTGTGAACTCAGAACTAGACCTAGATGGCATTAATTGCAATATCATAACAGATATCAATGGAGGACATCTCCCAGCGACAAATGGAGAAAACAAAGATATTGTTCTGGAGTTTGAAGACATGTCAAATGTCAATGGCACTCTACCCATCCACATTTGGGATAAAGGAAAACCAGGAGCTCCAGAGGAAGAGCAAATGGTGGACATATTGGACCTACTGGTTAGTGATGAAAGATCAAACGTGGAAGGCCCTCAGAAATCCATAGGTTTCAATTCCTCTGAGAAGACAATGAGCGTGGACAGTGTTGATGTGAATGAGACCAGGCCCCTTGATTTCCTGGCTGATAAACTCTTGGACAGTTTTATGAACGATGCTGTACAGCGGTTTCAGGAGATTAAGAAGCTGAAGGAGAAGAAAATCACCACTGCCAATCAGCAGAAAGAGGTCTTCCTCACTGAGAATGATGAATTTGAGGAAAACAACTTTTCTCAGTTCAGATCCAGTGTCAAGACAGAAGACCTACACGCTTTCTTTGACAAAGACCAAGAAGAAGTGTCATCCCCAGAGCTTTGCAACAGATCGGTGGGTACCTTCCACATTTTTTTAAAGACCAATTCTAGTAAAAGACGACCACAAAATAATAGCAGTGGATTCTGTCTGAAACACAAATACAGCTGATGTCAGGATAACATGTTCTAAGGTAAAATCAATAATCATTTGCAGATTATTAAAAGGATTTTAAGAAAGTCAATGATTTACCTGATCAGCTGATGCAAAAGTTGACTTTTTCAGCTGTGTTGACAAAACCCCACACATATTGACTTGACTAGATATTCTGTTTCTGAATTGTAGTGAGGAGCAAAGGTCAGCAGGGAGTTGTTTATGCATCATTTCTGTTACTTTTTATTTCACCTTATTGTGATAGTTGTTGTAGTTATACATAATGGTAATCCTCTAAGCACAGAATCAGTCAGAATCAGAAAACTTTATTTATTCCGGAGGAAATTGCTCACATCACGACTGCACACTCAGACAAGACATAACAATACAGAATAAAAATACCTGAATATATAATAAATATACTCAGACTAGAAATATATTAATAAAGGGGATATTACAGCTTACCCGTAATAAGAGTATACTAAGAGGAGAATATAGTAAGGTTAAAAAATTAGAACACTCTGTACAATAAGTAGAATAAAACAGTTACATCTAAGTATCTTTATCAGAAAAAATGAATTGTGAGATTACAAATGACAAAAATGCAGTTCTCAAGAGAGAAGAGAAGAGGTATTTGGAATCGAAAAACCTCAATAATCCTCATTTTCCATGTTTTCTTCATTTCACTATGTGAATATAGCAGCCTATTACTTTATATGCGCATTTAATGATGAAAGGGCCAATAGAAAGTTTGAACAACAAACTTTCCAAGTTTTAAAGTTCCGTCTTGTTTCTGTTTTGGAGAGACAGGGCTTTCTAATGACCGGAGCAATGAATAATGACTTGCTATCGCCTTAACTTTAAAGAGACTTTAATAGAGTATTGGTTAACCCTCTTTTTAGGAGAGCCCAGTTTTGGGTCCCAGTGGTCAAGAGGAGCTGGCGAAGCGGTTGGCAGAGCTGGAGCTGAGCCGTGAGCTGCTGGATGCTCTGGGTGATGAGCAGGACTGGTTTGATGAGGACTTTGGCCTGAGTTCTCGGAAACAGCAGGAGAAGCTCAAACAGCGTCAGGAGGAGGGATCAATGTCTGTCTCTCCACAGGGCAAAGCTCCAGCCAGGCCCCAACTCCCACCACCGAAACCACCTGAGGAACCAGCCATGCTGGTCCCACACACTGCTTCAGAGGTAGAAAAACTGGTGAGCGCTGCCCTGCTGGAGATTTGGAAGCACTGCGGCCTAGACCAGGGCCAACAAAGCCTGACCACAGTCCAAAAACCCCAGCCCTCAGAAGCTTTCCTGAGTGGCTGCAGCAGAAATGATGAGCAAGAGGCTGAGTGCGTCCGAAGCTACAAGCAGGCGAGTCCTCTTACTCAAATGTATTCACCTGGGTAACATGTTTTGTCTTCATGTTTTGATTTGCACTGGATAAAAATACAAACCAAATTTAGAACACAGTATCAGAAGTCATCAATCTATCACAGGGGCTATCAAGATGGTGTAAAGATATAATTCTGAAAATATAATTCTGTAGCTTAAGATGCGCAAAAGGAAAGTCCATGGTCTGTATCGTTCGTAATCCCCTGCCTGGCCTGGCAGCATTTTACTTTAGTTCCAGTTATTAACCAATTTCACCCGCAACCAACAGTCAGGATGCATTTGTTGAAAACTAAAGTATTCAACATTTAAAAATGTAATGTAAGTATAATCCAATGTAATCAACATTTTTTTAATATATAGGAAAAGCTGTATAGGAGATGAAACTGAAATAAATGCTTATTGGCTTATTTTTTACTTTGCAGGCATTGTTTGATCTATCATGGGAAGTTATTCAGGATATTTTTGTGGAAGATCCAAACACTGACCAGCCCCAGTGGATCAAACCAAGGCGCATTAACTCCTCCTATATCCACAGGATTAATGGCCACAGTGACATATCTAAAGTTCAGGTATGAGTCTTTTTACACCAATATATATCATGGATTGTGAAATTAGTACTCATCATTGCCAAGTTTATCTTGATTATCTTTAATCTGACAGATGACATTCACCATGGACAGCATCAAAAATAGTCATACCTAACCTAATACTGCAAAAGTATTTTTCATATTTTATTTTTCTTTCTCAGCTAAGTACAAATATGAACATTTTTAATAGCATGAAAATAAAGTTAGCTTTGATTATGAATAACTATACTATAAACATAGTGATCTATTGAGTCTAGTCACTACATCATGAGAGTTCAGAGATGCTCTCCCTTGATGCTATTTTTCAAACTTCGATCCCTGATCGATCAAGTCCCCATATTTTTTACTATATATTTTATTTCTCGTTCAAGACGTTCGTCACCAGTGAGGTTCTGAAGCTGTACGGCCTGAAGAAGGAGCAGAATCACAAAACGGACTGGCAGAAGATGCTGAAATTTGGACGGAAAAAGAGAGACAGAGTCGATCACATCCTGGTAAATTATCCTACACAACTCAGTTGTTGTACTTTTGCAATTAGTCCTTCAGATTATTAGGTTTCAAGGTTTGGTCTGAGCTGGTAAATGTTTTTATTTATTAATTTTTTTTATCAAATATTTAATTTCATTCAACATTTGAATCTAAAGGTGTCAAATTCACTGTTTAATCCTCTCAGAAGGTTAAAATGATCAATCCTTATGATAGAATTCTTGTCTTCTGCCCTTAAGCTCTGACCTGTGTTGTTTCATGTCTCAGGTGCAGGAGCTGCATGAAGAGGAGGCTCTGTGGGTGAATTATGATGAGGATGAGCTGTTTGTGAAGATGCAGCTAGCAGACGGGATCTTAGACGCTCTGCTCAAGGACACAGCTGAAGTTCTGAATCAGATTCAGGAGAAAAGGTCTAAACGAGCAAAATTCTGAATCAGATCCAAGCGAAGAGGTTCAGACCAGCCTCCAGCTGAGCATACACAGCTCAGCGCTGCTGTTACACCATCCGTATCCAGTCTCACACTACACACAGTGTGTTCAGGATAGACCCATAGCCAGGCTCTCTCTCTCTCTCCCTCTCTCTCTCACACACACACACACACACACACACATACACTCTCACTCACCACTGTGTTGTAGGTTCTTCAGCCTCATCAGGAATCTCCTAGTCCAGCCTTTTATTGTCCTGTATGAAACGCAGCCTGTGTTTATGCAGGGCTGCCTAAGCTCCATTGCTGCTAAATCTCTTTCCAAGAGTGTATGAATTCCAGTGCTCTGATCAGAGTGGGATCAAGGCGATGTTAGACTTACAGGCCAATTCGATTGTACGATGACACCTCCTCCTTGGCCTGTATTGTTTTTAATTTATTTGAAAAATGTAATTGAAAAAAAAATCTGCAAAAAATTTGAAAATGTATAGAGAAAAGCTATTTTGAAATGTGAATAATTGCAAAATCTAATGTAAGCACATAAAGTGAATGTGGAAAAGGGATGTCAAATTTATCGATTAATGCAAAAACATTTAGTTGAACTGCTTTTAAGGGATACTCTGGCATTTTTCAATCTAAGGTCTATCTGCTGCATCTGTATTGAAATGCACTTCTAGAAACCGGAATCACAGGAATTTAGCAGCTTCACATCTTTATTGTAAGTAACTTTCAAGTCAGTGAGCTTTTCCCTCCCCAAGAAACAAGGCAACAATAGTTATAATAGTCAGTCTGCTATTTTTTGTCGGGGGAAGGGGGGGTGACTGGACATTACAGATTTGGCAGATAGAAATCGGGTTGAAAAACACTACAGGAGTCTTTTAATGGTTTAACTCTTCATTTTGTATAACATTACAACTATGTACTGTCATAGAGGTAGCGGATGCCAAAATATGTGTGTTGTTTTACCTCTAGCGATAACTGTTCTCCGATCAGTACTGTCCTGCTGGTTTGTCACCTCACCATCTGCCTTTCTCTCTTTTTTAAGTGCCTCCTTGGTTCTCTTGTTCCCTGAAGCATGAGGAACATCTCCCAGCCTTTCTTCCACCTTTATTTCTCCACACATGAAACTGTAAAACCTCCATTTCTGCCTTACTGTGTGTTCCTGTGGCCTGAAGCAGTCAGCAGTGCACTCAGGCTGACGTAAAAATGTATGAACATCAGACACTGTAGAGCAGATGCTCTTCGGTTCCTTGGTTTCACATGCCAAGCGCTGTTTAGTTTGGACAGGAAGTGTGAGACATCTTTTTCCACATTAAAACTCCAGCAGAGAAAGCAGCACGTAGCTGAAATGTTCTGCAGTGTTTAATTGCACCCTAAACCATGCTCACATTTCCGCACCCATTTCCAATCAGCCATACACACAGAGGATCTGATGGACCTGCCCACATGGGTTTTAGACAGTGCTTTTCATCCTTTAAGAGAAACTTTTTTCATCTTAATCATCTTCTGTGTAGCATACAGTCGGTTACCATGAGCAATACTTTCACCACACTTCCTTGTACTTGGGAAACTCCTCAACTCAAAACTCCTATAATAGAAGTTAAGGGAATTTTATCTGACGTCATCAAGTCACACCAGTTTAAAAAAAGCAGCTCCAGTTACTTTCGCGTTGCTGGTACTTATGGTGATTGGGTGGAATCTGCGAAAACTCTGCCCACACTACTGCTGATAATAAATTGCAAAAGATTTTTTCTTTCTGGAACACTAACCTTATCTCTGAAAGGACATATTGTAAATTGTGTTAACTTGCTAATACCTGACTAACGAATTTACAAAAAAAGTGTTCCGTATACTGAAAAACTCCTACATCAACTGCCCTTTTGCGATTTGGATAAGTGAGTTTCGAGTCATTAGGTTTCCGTACAGTGAAACGTCTCAAAATCGACTGTGCACTACAGATACAGCAGACAGAAAATAGGACAAAAAGCAAGGAAGGGTTCCTTTAAATGTCTACTAAATATTCTTTATCCGGCATTAACTTGGAAAAATGTAAAACGGTAGCTTCTTGAGCTCAGCTATGAGTTCAGCTATGCAGTACAAGGGCCTGCTGACCTGAACTGGTCTTTTTCTTGAATGTCCCCTACGCTGGTCGGGCCCTTGCGCAGAGTTAGGGTTTATGTGACTCCTCTCTCTACCTCCTTTAGAAAATAGGCTCTACTTACTAATAACTGTGCAGATTGATTTTTTTTATTTTGTTGGACAGTAACAGCAGTTGCTTTTTAAAGAAAAAAATCAAAGTGGCACAAATTGTTGGATAATCAGTTTCTACTTTAAAAAAACTTTAGCTAATAGGAAGTGTTTTGCATCTCTAAAGTGTATGAATATTTATAATGATCTACTGTGAGTGACGCAGGTGCACTTGAAGACTTTTTTCCCTCTCTTCCTCTTGAGTGTGTAAATAAAAGCCTGTCAACTGCGTGTCTTGCATGTCCGCAGGAGGACGTGGATGACTGCTGTTGGACAAAAACAGCTATTTGCGCACATGTACATATTATAAATATTTGTGAATTAAATTGATATTTCAGATTTGTAAATAAAGCACCTTTCTCAATCAAATCCTACTGTTTGTACTGATTTTTTTTGGGGGGGGGGGTGTATTTGGGATCTTTCATTATGATGAAAATTCAACATCAGCCTGTGTGGGTGGAATGTGTGGAGTCAGACACACAGGGCACACAGTCAGCGGGTAAATATTTGACAATAGGGATAAGCAAGAGCGAAGGCCGACTGTATGGACGAGCGACTGAGCTCCAAACTTTTGTCCTCCCCAAGCAGTCACATGATCACTGTTGGTCCATTAATGACATGGAATGTACCAATGCAATGATTAGGGCAGCAATGCAATTTGCTTTACTATATTATGGTTGTTAGTGCAGTTCACTTGTGCTGTTAGTCCAATAATTAACAGTACAAACAGGACCATGGTACTTTTACGCCTTTTACCAGACATCTTTATATAAAGCAACTTCCATTCACTACAGGCTACAGTCTCCCTGTTGCCATTTGGGTTTGAGGGTCTTACTCAGGACCCAGTAGTGGTGTTTTGAAACTATGGTTCGATCCCCAACTCTCTGTCCAGAGGTGGTTTTATCTACCAACTGGGGCATCACCCTCCACTATACAGGACTGTAAGTGCAAAAACGAGCCAGGATGCAATAATTTACAGGACAACATAGTGCAGCTGGCAGGAGTAACACTAGAGTGAATGAATACAGTATTGACAATACATTAGATGGACAAAAGTGTAGTTTTCCAGAGTTTGGGCTAGGCCAAGACATTTTGGACACCATTGTGCTTCCAGCTTTGTGGACAGTTTGGTGAAGAACCATTTCTTATTCCAGCATGCACAACCCAGTGCACAAAGTACGGTACATAAAGACATGGTTGGATGAGGAATAACTTGACTGGCCCGAAAAGACCCGCTGATCTCGACCCTGTCAAACACCTTTGGGATGAACTGAAACGGAGATTGTCAGCCAGACCTCGTCCAACATCAGTGTCTGACCTCATAAACGCTCCACAGAATGAATGGAGGAAAATCTCAGCCTTCCAAGAAGAGCGGACGCTGTTATAGCCGCAAATGGGGACCAACTCCACGTTAAAGTCCACGTATCTAAACGCAGTCATTGAAGTCCTTGTTGGATTAATGGTTAGGCGTCCCAATACTTTTGCTCATTTACTGCTTTCTAGTTGTAGAATCAATTATGCCAAGAAATGCAAAAATGGTAACATTGAGGTAGACAGAGATAAATAACTGTGCATGTGTTCATGCAGTTGCATAATTGTGGCATAGTAATAATTATTACTAAAAGTAGTGAAATACATTCAGCGATTAACGCATTATTGTCTCTATTAATGCACCACCCCTACCCTCATGACTGGCGTGTTTCAGCCTGCAGGCTGTGAGCGCGCGTGTGTGTGTGTACAGTGGGAGGGAACAGCAACCGAAACTTTTTTTTCTCTCTCTCTCTCTCTCTGTTCTTCTCTATCACCTTCTCTCTGTCTCTCAGAGTGGAGCTGGATCATGGCGTGGCCCTACTGTGCCACGTCTGTGTCTGGCCTGAGCGGACTGAGGATCAGGTCGTGGCTGGTCCTGGTGCTGCTGGCCGGTCTGTGGAGCTCCGGAGCCCGGGCTGGACTGTACTCCGTCTCTGACCAGGTGCTGGTGCTGGACTCCGACAGTGTTTCTCGGGTCTTTCACTCCTCCTCTGCGGTCATCGTCGAGTTTTACGCGACCTGGTGTGGACACTGCGCTTCCTTCGCTCCGGTCTGGAAGAAATTGGCCAGAGACGTCTCAGGTAGACACAACACACCCCAAACACACTGGACGGACACACACACACACACGAGCGGATGCCGTTGGTGGTTAACACGGTTTTAAGCCGAAGTTGCAGTTTGACACAAGACAGAGCTGTAGATGCAGAGAACTTGTAGTGAGAACTAAGCTACACTAGAAGGACTAAATGCACTGGGACGGGTACAGGGACTTTTATGACATTGCATTTAAATACGCAGACTTTAGCTACAACAGCAGCCACTCTTCTTGGAAGATTTTCCACAAGATTTTAGAGTTTCTGTGGGAGTTTGTGCCCATTCACTCTGTAGAGCATTTATGAGGTCAGACACACATTGAGTTGTGTACATTCATGAGCCCCTACAATTTCATTGTATGTGTAGCATCTGCTTCAGTACAATAATAAAAGATCTTAAATATATAATAATTAAATAAATATTTTTCTTATTCATGACAGTTAGCACTCAGAAGGCAGAACGCTAGAGTCATACTGGCCTGTTTACTGTAGAAAAACAGGAAAATTCTCGTTAGTTTTTTATGTAGTATTTTTTATGTGGCCCCTCTTTCTCTGAAAATGTCACTGAAAGAGGGTCTCTGAGCTATCTGAGTGTTTCAACAATGATAGAAGTGGGACGTTAAAGCCCACATTAGTGGTTAATGGTATTTTTTCTTTGGAATTTAGTTGGCGTGGCACTTGTGATCCAGAGTTAATCATCTGGCATCAGTACCTGACTTCACTGATGTTCTTGTGGCTGAATGCAGTCAAATTCTCACAGCTATGTTCCATCCAACAAGGGGGCAAATTCCTGATTAAGACGTTTGATTTCAGAGGAAATGTTGGTATCTTTAAACCTTTTACAAACTACGTTGGGACTACCTGGAATGCCATCTGGTATCATCATCAAAGAAACAAGCAAGAGACTGATGGGATAGCTTTAATTGCACTGTTTTTCTTTGCAGGGAACAGAGCAAAGTCCCTTTAACAGAACTACTTCACTCCCTGTGGTTTGGAATCTCCCCTAAAGTGTCCTAAAACAGTCCGAAGTCCACTTTACAGAGAGCCATTAGGGGTACTTGGAATGTTCCTATTAGCATCTTCAAACAGCATTGACCTTTCACCCATGCCCAGGCCTGATGCCCCCTGCAGGCTGTAATGTGGTCAGTGTGGGTTTGGTCAGTGTTGTTAAGAGGCCTGATGAAATAACTGTTACCAGCCTCTGCTCTGCAGGCAGCCGCTTTTGTTGAAGATTATTAGAGCAGATGATAGGATTCAGAGGTTCACATGCCTCACAGGGCTGCCAGAAAGTAAAAATAATCATAGACTTTGTATGTTAGAAACATATCATTTCATTTCATTTCATTTTAATTAATTAACCCTTATAGTCACCACACATATAGTGTTACTGATTTAAAAAAATCTACTGTGTGTAAATCTATTATATACCAACATATAAAGTAGGCAGCATATCGAATGCTATGATATTGATTTGTCATTGAAAACTAGGATATAAAAAAGTCAGTATATTGAATGGTTTGATGTAGTCAACGTATTTTCAGTATTTTCACAGACACATTCACATGTTTGGTTTCAAAGCCTCTTTGCCCTCCATAGAGACTTTAAAGGGGAATTCAACAGACACATTTCTTCATAAAGAAAGTAAATAAAGCCTGCAGTCCTGTGTGCGTTGCAGAATTATCTTTCTTTTAAGAGAGACTTCTCTCACTTCCGAAGTTATGATGCAAGTGTTGTCACTAATGTGGCCAAGAACCATCTACTTACCTGGAAACAGCCACATGTAGGGATAGGCATCTTAAACTGGCAAAACACAAACATGGCGATTATGTATGGTATGATTTGAGAAAAGGGAAAAAAAAATGCATCTTTTAATTCTCTAAAAAAAACATGAAGTTCATAAAGCTCTTTCAATCCAACTACTACATCTTGCTCCAAAATACAGAACGAAGAGCATGCAACTGCATCTAAAAGTTCCATTCTGTGTATCTGTGTATAAGTTAATACACCAGGACACATATAGCTGGTCAGAATTTGTAAGTGACGCTCAACATATGTAATGGTCAGGGCTGTACTTTACTTAAGTGATATTGAAAGTGAATACTGATTTACATTTTCTTTTAGACCTTCGAAATAATTTCAAAGCTCAGGAAATTTTACACATGGATTTTATTCATTGTTTTGAAAATAATGAAATAATACAGTGAAATTCACATCTACACAAGATTAAACTGGCCATGCTGAATACTATTCTGCTATGCTAATTTGTTCTTGTGTGAGAAACAGCACATAACTACTGGTTTTAGAACGCCCCAATTTTTCAGTTTTTTTTGTATTGCGATTCAAGCGGTTCAATGTCTCTTTGTTCATTCTGCAGAAAGTTCTTCCCAACTGTGTTGCAGACATTCCCATAAGTGTGCAGCACTTCTAGGCTGCTTTGCTTTCACTCTTCTATCGGGTTCGTCCTAAAGCAGCTAGATGAGGTTTAAGTCTGGAGACTTCTGGCCACTCCATGTTCTACAGCTCACCATCTTGTTCTTTTTTCTAAGGTAGTTCTGGCAGAGCTTAGTCTTATGTTTTGGGTCTCTATCTTCCTGTAGGACGACCAACTAGGCACAAACCAGAGGGTCCCGCATGGCCCTACAGAATTATTTCCCACTTCTGGGTAGCCTTACCATTTTTAAACCTCTCACAGTTCAGCTCTGTCCTTAAACTGTTGAATTTTGACTGTGTGTGTGTGTGTGTGTGTGTGTGTGTGTGTGTGTGTGTGTGTGTGTGTGTGTGTGTGTGTGTGTGTGT
>JBBPDE010210662.1:0-12416 GCA_037974605.1 Nannopetersius ansorgii
GGAGAGCAAACATTAGTTTTAGACTGTTTTACACTGTTTTTGATTTCAGTTCCATTTGTTTTGTGACATCACATACATATGACATTTACATATATCCACCTATTCACTGCACTTTAGCTCCAGCTATGTATTATAAGGAGTGCCTGATTTGCCTGATGAGGTACAATACAGGGCAGCCAATCAGCACAGAGATCATTTGCATGCATTAGTTTTAAAGGTACTGTAGCATCAACAGGCAAGTTGGAGTTGTTATTGGAACATAAAACCATATACAAATTACAATTGTCTTGATGGACAGATTGAAAAGAGAATAGAGATCATTGAAGGCATGAAATAGGATTTTAAACTGCTCAGATCTTATAATTCTAAAACAAGGTTGTGTTTGTACATAAATTCTTATTAGGAGAGATGTTGATATTTGGGACTTTTTGCTGAATAGTTTCATGAAAATTATTATATACACTTTTTACAATTTGGTAATTAGCCCGTATACAACTGATATCACTTTTTATGATTTTAGAATCAAAATGAGAGGAAACCTGAAGGAAATTGCTTACGCTATGACTGCACAGTCACATAGACAGACAAAGACAAGAATATAAAATATTGTTATATATAATATAAATGTAATACCTCTCCAGAACACTGTACTAAACATACTATGCTGTATACTAGGGCTGGGTGATTAATCGAAAAGTAATCGAAATCAACATTCAGAATCTATAATCGATCAAATTTTTCCAAGTCGATTATTTTGATTACTTTACCGCGTGTGGTGTCACGTGATCCCGCTCCGTTATTCCACTGGCATGTCGAGCATGGAGAGCTTAAACACTGAGACAACTGAGCAACTTGTCAGTGAACTATGAGGGCAAATAAATAAATAAAATAATCGTTCATTAATCGTAATGAGGTTAAAATGTTCAATTAATCGAGATTTTGATTGTAGGCCAAATCGCCCAGCCCTACTGTATACACAGAATGCTGTGGTCAGTAAGAGAGGTGGATATAAATACTATAGATCGATAAATAAAATTTCTGCTGAAGTTTGGATGATCCACAGATCTGGTCCAGATTAATGAAGAGCTGGATGTAGTTTGAGTTCCAAAAACAAGTTAGGTCACCATTTGTATTGGCAAAATAAGCCTTGTAGCTACATTTATGAACCAAAAAACAAAAATTGCACTCGAGACATGCCTTGTATGATTGACAAACGTGTTCATTTGAATCAGGTACGTAAAAATAAAACTGGCTATCCAGCCTGTAACATCAGCTTAAAACAACTTTTCAATAACTTTAAACTTTAAAGACCACCCACCTCATCTCTTGTCTCATGGAATGGTGTGGGAAAAATGGCTGAATGCAACTTATCTCCTCAAATTTTGCTGATTAGCCCTCAAAGAAAAGTTGAGAACTGAGGAAATAAGACCACACACACTACCCCCTTTCACCCGGATTGATATGCATTGTTAGGGGGGTTGAATTGGCTGCCTAAAACAGCTGTACTCAAGTAGGCTTATTGTCATTTCAACCATATACACACAGTACACAGTGAAACAGAACAACCGTCCTCCAGGACAATGGAGCAACACTAGAACAGTAACAGAAACACCGCAAGATTACAAGTGCAAACAGGACAAAGGAGGGGGCAAGAAAAACGCAATAGCTACAGGATGAATGCAGCATTGCTTCTCTGCCTTTTGCTTAAGATTAAATGTATTTTTTCTTATTGGTTTAGAACTATATGGACAAAAGTATTGGGATGCCTTTCCCATAACACCAACAGGAACTTTGTATTCAAATACATAGAATTTAAAATGGAGTTGTTCCCCCTTTGCAGCTGTAACAGCTTTTACTCTTGGAAGGCTTTCCACAAGATTTTGGAGTTTCTGTGGGAATTTGTGCCCATTCACTCTGTAGAGCATTTATGAAGATCTGACTCGCAATCTTCTTTCCAATTCATCCCAAATGTGTTGGATGGGGTTGAGGTCAGGGCTCTGTGCACATAGTGTTGTCCTCTAAACGAGGAGCACATTTTAAATTCAATTTTGGAACAAGGAGATGGAAAAGGGCTGAGTTCTTCCAGGAACGGTGGAGCTCTTCAATGGAGAGCTGGTGGTATAGTGGTGAGCATAGCTGCCTTCAAAACAGTAGACCCAGGAGAGATTCTTGGCCGTTGGTCATTTGGTTTGGGGCAGTTGCCACTGTGATCGAAAGGTTTGGGGGTTGAATCCCAGGACTGCCAGTGACACCACTGAGGTTTCTTTGAGCAAGATACCTTCCCCACACACTGCTCTCAGGGTGCTGCGTCGCTGGCTGCCCACTGCTTCATTTGGTAAATGAGTTAAATACAGAGAAAGAATTTCACACTGTGTGGTGAGTTCACACGTGACTATAAAGGCCACTTTACATTTACGGCATTCGGCAGATGCCCTTATACAGAGCGACTTATGGTTATCATTAGTTACAGGGACAGTCGCCCAGGTGTCTTGCTTGAGGACACAATGGAAGAAAGTGGGGGTTGAACCTGCAACTTTGTGGTAATTGAGTTCACAAGTAATTGTATTACCCACTAGGCTACTACCATCCCATTTCAAATACTGTAAAGAACAAATGAGTGCAGAATAACTTAATGATGACACAAAGCATGTAGTGGTTATAAGGGCAGACCCTGGTCAGCAGGAGGAGAGTGGACTATCAGTTTCCATGCCTGCTGTGAGCAAGCAGCCAAGCTCCTCGCCATCCAGCTCTCCACACTACAGCTGAATTATTTATAAGAGCTAATGTTCGCCTTTCTTTCCACACACACACACGCACACACACACACACACACACACTCAAGCACTGAAGAATTTAGCACCGCACCTCTCACATTCTTGCCAAAAATACCAAATCTATTGGTCATCAAATACTTCAGAGATGCGTCTGTTAAACGCTTGCAATTTCATCTTAAACAAGTAAACCCAGCACCTTCATGAACAGCAGGCCGAGGCCTAAATTTCATTTAGCAGAAAAGAGGAGAGTGGTATTGGTGGTATAGAAAAAACGGGTGGTATTTAATAGGCATAACAATGGAATCTTCTTTAACCTTTTTAACAAAGTGGAAATTCGAGAGTGAAAGGGGTTCACAGTGGTGGCGAATGGAACTCTAACGAATGGAAGTTTAACGGGCCCAAATCCTACATGACACCGGTGTTGATTTTTTTTTCCCTTTGAGATCCACTTTATGACAGTTGTGTGGTTTTATGTACCAAAAAACAGTCATAATTCATTGCTTAAAGACCATTTTCCAACCTCTCATGTCGCTTTAAATTCAACAGGCTGTTTTTTGTTACTCTGGCTTGAAACAAAGAGTGCCTGTTTAATTCTTAGGGATAAACAAAGGTTGGAAAATGGTCAAAAAACATAAAAACATGTCTGGGAAAGATGAAATAGACGCAAAATACAGAAACATGGGCTCCCTAAAATCACTTTGGGGAATCAGTATCTTTAATAGTCTTTAAATAGAAATTTTAACTGTTTAAAAAAATAGACTTTTCTTTCATTACAAGAAGACCACATCACAACACTTACCTGGAGTTGCGATTGGTCACAACTGTGATTGGCCTTCTGCGATATCACAATAACGATTATGAGGCGATTTATTGTGCAACTCCAATATCAAAAAACAAAAACAATTTGGTTTACCATAATATGTGCCCATTATTGAGCCTAAAAGCTACATCTCAGAAAGTTACATTAAATGGTTATAGGTTTTTTATTTGTTCATAATGGAGGGGAACATGCAATGTAATGCAAAATAGTCCCCAAAGAAAACAGTTTTGCCACTAATTTACCATCATCAGCATTGCATTAAAATACTCCTGTAGGTTCACTAGTGGGTTTAGATACTAAATAAAATAGCTGGATTTGCACTATAGACATTGTGACCTTTGGTTGGTGATTCTGTCTACAATACACACTTTTCAGCCCATTTTGGCTTTGTCTTTACATCTCAGTAATGCAGACTCTTTTTAACATTGATGGAATTATCCTTTAAATTCCCAGGAGATACTGGCAGGTCCAGGCTTCATTTGCTTACTCTTGTAAGAACTGTTTTAAGATTGTTTGTCATATAATTAACAAATAAGAAACCCTAGGATGAGATAAGCTAGGGGTTTCAGGGGATTGCACCATATAAACAAAGATACAGAGTAACTAGTGAAATACAGTATTTTAACAATATAGATTTTTCTGTGGGCCCTCTGAATTGAATTGCTAAATTTCAGAAGCTCTTGTATTTGTGAGAACCTCTTTCATAAATATGCTACAAAATGGAAAAACAGTCAGATTTGTAATTCCTACTCTTTCCTTTTCACTGTATCTCAAAAGTAAAGTGTGCACTCTTCGTAACTCCTTTCTTGTTGTCAGTGTGAATATGAACGTTACAGTACATTAAAACAAAAAGTCTATTTGAAATTGGAACGTATTTACATGTTTCTGACAAAAGCTGTGCTACTGAAGCTGACAAGACTACATGAATTCACACATGCATGAGTGAGTGCATCACACACACACCCATGTACATGCATGCTCACACACGTGCACACATACACGCTTTCTTAAGTCACGGTGAAGGGGACTTCATATTTGCAGAGACACAATACAAAAATGGGCCACAAAATTTCTTAAAAATTTGGGTGGGGGCAGCACTGATCACTGATGCAAACATTAGACCATGAAAACGGGCAACACACGCAAAAAAATGGGGGCCATGTGTTCCTATGTTACCTATAAAGTTAAAACTGCTATTAAAAGAATAAAATTCAATTTTATGTAAAAATTATCATCCCAACCCATTCTCTGAGCAGGATCAATAACAGCAGGAAGAGAAGCCTTTTTTTTTTTTTTTTTAGCTTTTTACCTGTACTAGCACATAAATTGGGAAAACACTGACAAGGAAAGCTTACAATGTACCCATGTAATTAAAACCGGCATAAATAATAAAATAATTATTATTATTATAAATGTAATTAAAACCAGCATATAGCAAACAAGCCTTAAGCTTTAAGCTGAGACAGGTGTGTTAGAGCAGGTAAACATTAATCTGTTCAGGTGCTGTGTTTGTCTCGGTCTGGAACTGTCCCATAGTATAACATGAGGCAGAGAAACCACTGATATACTGATCTACTAACAAAAACACAATAAGGACATCATTTTATTGCTAAAAAAGTGACAACAGTTTCAGTTCCCACATCTATCCTGCACCTGTGGTCTTGCTGCACACACTGCTGTTAAGCGAAGACTGCACACACACTTCCATTCTTTTCACACATATCAGTGCTGTCATAACATTTTTTGGTTTCACTTTTTAAACATTTTAATTTAAATTATGCACTACCAGTTCGAATGTTTTACATACCACAGGTTTTTACCATTTATCAATTTATTTCACAAACTGTAGATTTTGTTCTTGTTAATCATTGGAAATGTGTTGAGCGAACAGTTACAAATTATCATATGTCAAATAAAACAAGTTTCCTTTATAAGATAAAAGAATCTGTAACAGTGCATGTCTGACATCCTGTTAACTGGTTGTGTGGTGATGCAGACTCAAATTCTAGACTGTCCTTTAACTTTAAATACACTCATTAACTGTTTCATCCCATTGGCTGACACTTAATAGCTCATTAAAAAGCTTGCTGTCTGGTGAACCATGTTATAATTATATTTTGTGGGTTTTAATATTTAAAAAATACATTTTCTGGCTAATAAGGTACTCAAAGGGTGTAAAAATGTGTTGTCAAAGATTACTATGTATATTTTTAGTATGCATTGAGTCAGTACATGCAAATGTAGAAGATGTCAGTGTGTGCAAAACCCTTTGACTGGTAGTAGATAAAAAATAACCTTTTACTTATTAACTAACTTTTAACTGACTCTTTTGTTGCTTTTGCTCTGAGTTAATGGAAGAAAATAACCCATAAAACAAAATTAGTTAACTTGAGGGCACAGCGTAACTGCTTTGACTGAACCAAGCACATGTTACTGATTTAAGTTAATTTAGAAACATAGAATTGATCCCATCTGTCACACTTGCACAGTGTTTTCAACTAAAGATCAATGCATGTGTTGGCTACGTCTGGCTACATTTAACAATTTTAAGGCAACAGGGATAAGCAAATTAATTATGACCTATAATAATCTTGAGCTCAGTAACAAATTATGGGAGTAGTGCTGAGTGCCTGCACTTAGCTCCTCTACTTGGTGGCCATTGTGAAACAACACTATTCTTTTTTTACAATAAAACAGCTGCACAATACTTTAACAGCCCTTAACTTGGCTCAAATATTTTGGCTCAAATACTTTTGGGGTGTAACAGTAAAACTATTTGGCAATATATATCTGCACTGAAACAATTCCAAGTAAATGCCAGCAATCTTCTGGGTTGGGCAATACTTTGACATCCTAGCAAGGCATAGGAAATGTTAGTTATGTCTTCCCATTTTCACAAGAGTACAGCCTGTCAAGTTTTATATGCTGTATCTGCCAAACCAGTCACAGCTGAATCAGTAGTTAGAAAGGCTGGTTCAAACCCAGTATTGATTCTGTCTCAGGGTTGGTGTAGCAGGGGGGCCTCGATGAATACCATCATGATCCAAGTGTGTCCAGGTACAGAGAAGCAGTGGAGAATCGGGAGGCCCTATTGCTGGTACCAAGGCAGCATTATGCACTGCCTCCAGAACAGGGCCTACAGGACACCTTGGAGTTAGTGGGGTCACTACAACAGAGGGGACGGTTAAGCTCCTTTCAGGTTGTCCCAGATAAGGGCTACGAGGCATAAGGTCCTCCCCAGAGCTCTCTGGTAGATCTGGAATCATTGCAGGTTGGGCACGCTTCTCTCTTCTGTGCCTGAAGACCAGGATGAGGACAACCAGGATGACAATGAGGAGGAGGCAGGCGAGGAAGGGTAGGATAATCAGCAGAGGGTCAGATGCAGGCCTTGGTAGAGACTCCACCCTGACCGGGGTGTTTCTGGGGGGATCGTCGTGTTTGCCCAGCGTGGACTTGGGCGCGGTGGAAATTGTGGATCTTCCTCGCGTGTGGTTCCCCCAGCGGTGCCTCGAGCGAGTCTTTGGAGGGGTCCTGTGCGGTCTTGTTGTTGGATGTGTGTGTGGTGGCTGGTTCAAGAGGGACACAACATCAGTGGTTTTGTTGATTGAAGGATGTCTGGTTGGTTGCACTGGAGTTTCTGCAATGACGTGTTTTCCTGTTTTTGGGTCATACGGAAGGACCATGTAAGTAAACTCTCCTCTGGCAGGCGGGACATTTGCTGCCTTTAAAAGGAACACAAATGAGTCGTTAAGTACATTAGCTGTTATGTTCTGTCTGACTGCTGTCGCGTTGTCGTATACAGCAGTGTAGTTGATGTGTTCCTCAATGGCAACTCTCCCCTGTTCTATGTCCATAAAGGAGAACGATTCCACGGCTTGGGAGGGACCACCAAAGCCATACGCCGCCTTCACGATCTTGCCATGTTTCGGAGGGATGATGATTTCAAAGACCGGGTCACTGTAACTGATGGAAGCCAGTTCTGTGGCATCAAGAACATCCTTCCTTAGCTTCACAGGGACACCATCAGCGATCCGGACGTGGTGTCCCAGGTGGATCAGTGGCTGGACTGTGACGTTGACCACTTGGTTGGTCAGGTTGCTGTCAGTGGTGAGAAGAGCCAACTCAAAGCTGTCCTGGGAGGAGGACAAATCCGTCATGTGGTAGGATACCTTCCCCAGCTCAAGGTCCTGCTGATCAAAACATATGGCTACCTCTTCCATCGTCATGAGTCTTCCATAACTTGGTGGTGATGTAACATGATATTTTATTATTGTGTTTTTCTTGTTGGTTACTGCTGCCATGTGTTGATGGGTCAGGGTCACTGTGGTCTGCCCTTGCACAAGAGACAGCCCAGTGTTGTTTACCACACTGATAGTGACATTGTCAACTTCTAGATTGAAGAGCTTGTAGAGTGGATGGTGGAAGCCATCGGTTACACTGAAGTAGAAAATTCCTGATGTGGGATGCCCGTCTTGAACAAAGTACACTCTTCCTTCATTCACATCAGCCTGGGTGAAGGTGGTTGTAGACTCATTTAATCTTTCCTCCAAGGCCAGAAACCCATTGTTGGGCTTACTGATTACAGTATAGTGGATGTCCTCAGGTAGAGTGTCCATATCCTCCACTTGAAGGTTTTCAGGGCCTAAGGCTACAGTGTCCCCTTTAACCACCCTCAAACCAGGAGCTAGGGTTTTAAAAAAGGGAGGCTGGTCATTCACAGGCGTCACTTTGATATTGAATAATTCTGAGACCCAAAGGTCCTTGTTCTGTGGTCGCTGAGCTGGTTTTCCTTTGTAATTTAGCCATACATCAAAACCGAAGCTGTCAGAAGTGGTCTCTGAGTCATCGTGCACATATGTGATTCCGTATTTGTTAAGGATGAACTGTGAGAAGTTGGGTTTCTCTCGGGTCAGGTTTCGCTCACCCACAACGATGGTACCATAGCGTGGTAGCTTGGTGACCCCATACCAGATCTCATAGGAGTGCCTTTCTTCTTCAGGCAGCTTTCCCAACAGGTTTGAGGCATCCAGCTTTGACTTATCTATTGTAACTCGACTGCCTTCAGCCACAACCGCACCTGACACAATAGACATTGACATAAAGATAATTTATCATTTTCATAAATGTTTTGATGAGAACTGATTTACACATTTCGATGTAAAATGCCTGTCCTGCCAATAAATGCAATGACAGGATAACAGGAGCAGGATATATTTACAGAATATTGCTTAAAAATATCAGATGTTCGGATTTGACAGATATTTAAAAACAATATCAAACATTTTTGAAACATCCTATCAAGATGTTTAGGCACTGCCAGGCTACTGTGCTGAAATACCTGCATTTTATTCATTTTACTGCATTTGTATCCTTAAAGAATCCAGATGGATTGAGTCTGTTCGTGTTTGTGTACCAGCATTGGTATGTACATGACATGTCTGATATATTATACCATATTGGTGCATCTCTAAATAAATGAAATTAATGGTCAGACTCTCTCTTCGAAAGTAAGGGTGTATTACCACTGTTGGCAAGAAGTACAGTCCTGTGGTCCGGGCCTGTGTTTTCATAGGAGATGTGGATGGTGAAGTTTTGGGGTGGGAGGGATGTTGGGGGAGAAAATGCAGTGAAGACAAAGAAGTCTGTTGCTGCCCATCCCACTGGTTCGGTGTGTTCATACAGGATTATGCCAGCTTTCACCTGAGGATGAAAACAAACAGCTAGATTATAATTTAAAGAAGTAAATAAAATGTTGAAATTATTATTTCAGTTTAAACCAGACACTGATTATGATTATTATCCTATGGATTATCCTAATTATCTTTGTATAAGTTACCCAATCATGTTCATTTTTGTATCTCTGTGGAGTTCATAATTCCTAATTCTAAGAATATTTTTGAACAAAATCTGACTGTCCACATTTCACAATTCACAATTAAGATGTTTTATGTCAGATTGGGGTGGTGCTGGTTGTTTGCAAATATTGGTTTTTAAACTAAGCAGTTGCATAAGATATCTTTATTAAAGGGAATGTCTGTTTTCCATGAAGCATTGCAAAATCATGATGTTTTGATGCTAAAAACAGTTTTACATGATACTCAAAAGGATTATTTGACTCATAATAATGAGTCAAATAAGAAGGGAACTTGGTTTGTTGCTACTACAAATAGCTAATAGCTAGAAAAAATGTAAAATGTATATATATTTTAATGTATTTAATATTGATATATATTTACAAATATACAGTATATGTAAAATAAATATTTAAATTCCATTAAAAAATATATAAAACCATATCCAACAAATGTGTCTATCAGACAGAAATACTAGGCAAAGAACCTTTAAGGCATTAAAGTGTTCACAGTTCTATAAAGAACCTTTAAAGAAACCCTTCTTTAGGGCGTTCTATAAACGGCAACTGGGTTTTGTGAAACCCCTGAGACTCACTTGTCCGGCCAGTTTTCACAAATAGAAAATACAATGCAAAGATCATTTCATGCACTTTGATATTATACTTCCAAACCAAACATCTAGTTTAAAACCCACCATGTTCTGAGTGAATGCGGATATTTGCTTTGTCTCTGAGGAATTGTCTTCTTGCATCCTGACCAGCCTGCCCAGTTTCGGTGGCGAGGTGACAGAATAGACGATGGTGCGATTCCCATAAATGTCTTCATAGTCGTTTGTGACAATCAACAAGTCATCAGGGGAAATTAGAACCGAAGAACCTGGAAGGATGTGACAGCAAATCCCTCATATTCTAACAACAGCACATTTTACAATAAAACATAAGTTAATGCAGAAATTATGCTCAGGGATTGACATAAGCGGTATGCAAGCAAGAATCGGCGTATGTGGTACGACAAATGCGCACCAGTTTTCAGTCTTCACTGCGCAAATGCATACCTAATTTTACTTCATACTGGAACACTAGGAACCACCACCCAGTAAAAGAAAGCCTTAGAAAGAAAAATTATAATGACGTTCTAAAATATGGTTCCTGCCTGTCCGTGGAGCCTCGCTTCTGCACCAATCAAAATTTAGTCAGAGCGGAGCAGACCAATCATATTAGAATGTTGATTTAATTTTTTTGGTGTCAAATAATCCCATGGGTGACTAGACCTGTAATTTAATTTAGGTTAAAAGTCAGGACCCTTAATAAGGTGTATGCAAATTCATTAATATAGGTACTTATTAGAGTACTACAGCAAAAAATGATGTCAACCCCTGATTATGCTTGTTCTGGTTATGGCGATGCTGAGAAATTATGAGGGATTTAATTCTAAAATGCATTAAATGCCACATTTCCCCAACATATACATTGTTAGTAGTGGGTTTTACAAGAAATGTTGTTGCTATATTATGATTTATACAACTTTGTTAGTGAGAAAAAAAAGATTTCTTCGTGTATTTCTGATGAAATGTGTTATATATCAGACTTGGTTCTCTTCCAAAACTATTGGATGTGCTAAAAGACTGCTAGTGGCACCAGTGAGGTTCCCTCAAGCAAGCTACCGTCCCCACACACTGTTCCCGGGGCGCTGTGTAACTGGCTGCACTTGGTGAATGGATTCAATGTGGAGGATGAAACTGAACACACTGGATGATGCATGTGAACATTGCAGCTATTGCTACTAGGAAAGAGGATACAATGAAACTACCTGGAAACACTCTTAGCGGTCGGTTCCTCTCTATGGTGAGGACTAGAGTTTGGGCAGTGATGCTGAAAATTTGCCGTGGGGCAAAGTTTACTCCGTCATTGACCTGGAAGTGGAATCCACCAGACAGGGCTCCTGTTGTAAATAAATAAAACACACACCTGAAGTTTGGACCCCAAGATAATTCCTTCATTTTTTTTTTGTCAAAAGTTATGACACTTTCAGTTTCGCTGGAGGAGGAAGAGGGATTTATGTACTAGTTGAGGCGGGACTTGGAATTATGGACATATTTCTCCGTAGCAACAAGAAATGAGTCTTAAATCTGAAAATTATGTAAGACTGACATTCAGTGATCTCTAATAGCCTGTGTGGTTTCAGACACTGTCTAACACTGTGGGGACAAAAATCAGGTTTCCACGAGGCTGCTACTTTTTATCCTTTGCACAATGTTAACTTGTGGTTTTAAGTCTATTATTTCTTAGCCACATTAATCTCATAGCTCTAGTGCAAAACTAAAGAAGTAAAACTCTAATGTCTTTTAATGAAGCAAACGTCTGATTACTACCTAGATCTCAAGGTGCTGTTGTTTTCTAGTTTCAAGAATTAAGAAAGCTAAAGCAGGGGGAAGAGCCTTTTCATACAAACTCCCAGCTTAGGAATAATCTTTCAATTTAGGACTCAGATATGTCTCAGTTTTCAAGTCTACTTATTTACTAAAGTCTACTTGTTTACTAAAGTCTACTTGTTTACTAAAGTCTACTTGTTTAGTAATGTCTTCAGTATTTTTCCTGTTAGATAAAAGGTTCACATCCACAAGTCACAAGAGACAGAGAATGAAACTGAACTGGGCTGCCATCATCCCAACACTTTTATGCTTTCACTCCTCTTTGTTAAAAGTGGCATGTGTTGCAATTTTTTTAATATATTTTCAAATGTGTATAATTATTATTTAATATGTCTATAAAATGAGTATTATATGTTTGTTTGTTTATATATACATACACACACAAGCACACACACACACACACACACACACACACACATAGATAGTCTAACGGGAATTTCTCAGCATGTGATAAATTCTTTCTGCTTACAAAGTTAACATAAGAATAAATACAAAAACAAGAAAGCAATAAAAAACTATCAAAAAAGTTGTTGTCAAAC
>JBBPDE010210680.1:0-14689 GCA_037974605.1 Nannopetersius ansorgii
TTGAATCAACATATTTTTCCCTTAAAATGATACATTTTCTCAGTTTAAACTTTTGTTCTGTGATTTATGTTCTATTCATGATGCTCTAATTGTGGAATGCTGTAATAATTTTACATCATGTAACTGTCACAGGAGCGCTTCCACTTCCAGCAGTGATTTTCATCTGGCACTCATTCCCATTCTTTAACTCTCTGTCTGAGCTTTTTTGTGACTTCTCATGTGAGTCATTGCTGTGGTCCTGGGAGTGGGCCCTGACAATTCTGGGGAGTTTCATTACTGTTCCACTGTTTCATTTAAAAAAAAAAAAACTCTCACTTATGCTCCAGGCTTACTGGAGTCTCCAAGCCTTGGAAAGGCTTTGTAACTTCTTCCAGATGCATGTAATTTTGAGAACACCCCATCTAGAAGTTGTTGAGACCTTTTTTAGCCAGCTGGTTTTGTCTTACATTCTATTTAAAGATAAATGCACAAAGAAAGAATAGTTTTTGATGATAAACATTTTACAAGCCACCCCACCATTGTCATTAATGGAGTATAAGTACATATGTTTGATAGCAGTTTACACATGGAGTCATTTCTGAGAACTTTCTGATTTCTCGTGATTTGTCACACAAAAATAAAGGCGCCAAAAAGGCAGTTTTGGTTCCCTATAAACTGAAACTTGGAAGATTTGGAAGTTTGGAAGTCTTATAAAAATGGAAGCGTTTTTGTCGTATACCTTTTTATTTCACAGTTGTGGGCACATAAGGCAAACATACATTTACATTTACATACAACACATTCCATTTGGAGTTATAATATTATGGCAACAACCATTGTTAATTTTTTTATTTGAACATTGACAGGTTTACAGATCACGAACAGATCTGACTTGTGGACATACACCGCCCTCCATAATAACTGGCACCCCTGATACACCCTAAAAATAATATTTGTGAATATAATGCCATGCAGTTTGAGTACATTCATTCTGTGGAGAAAAAAACAACTTTAAGAAATATATTTTTTACATGAAATAATGGGTGCCACCATTATTGACACCCCTACTCTTACAATTTGTCAATGGGACAGCACTTAATCTCCTACAACATTTCACAAGGTTGGAGAATATAGAGAGAGGGAGATCTTTGACCGTTCCTCTTTGCACAATCTCTCTAGATCATACTGAGCCCCCTCTTATCAGCTCATCCTACAGGTTTTGTTCTGGGGACTGAAATGGCAATGGAAGAAGATTGATTTTTGGTCTGGTGAACCATTTCTGTGTTGATTTGACCACATGTTTTGGATCATTATCCTGCTGGAATATCGAATGACGACCCGTTTTCAGTTTTCTGGTAGAGGCCACCAGATTTAGATTTGAAAATGTTCTGCTATTTCAAAAAGTTCATGATGCTCAGAGCATCACCGATCCTTCACCATATTTTTTTTGCCAAAAAGCTCAATCTTAGTCTCATCTGACAACAAGCAGTTGAAGTCCTAATGTTGTTTAGTAAACTCCATGTTTGGCCTGCCTCCCAAACAACCTGTTGGCATGTAGATAGTTTAATTGTTGTTATGGAGGCTTGGTGACCCCAAGATATTAGTCTTTGCTGCAGTTCTCTAACAGTGACCTTTAGATATTTTTTTACCTCCTTCACCCTCCTCCTCACTGTGCGTGGTGGCAAGATAAACTTGAAGCCTCACCCAGCCTTGTTAGTCATAGTTCCAGCTGTTTTACACTTTTTAAGTATTGCTCTGACTGTGAATATGGGCAAGTTTAATTGAGTTGATACTTTCTTGTAGCCATTTCCGAACTTAAGATTAACGCACATTGGCTTGTTTTCTTGTCCTTCCCATTTTGAAGAGTGGTTAAGAGAATTGGGCCTCTGTGTATATCATATTTAGACACCAGAAACACAGGAAGTCATTGATTATTATTTAAAAGTTGCTAGATCAAATTACAAACAAAAATATTTTATCTTATTTATTTTACTGGAAATGTTTGCTAAAAATATTTATTTCTCAGTGACAGATTTTTCAAAATCATTGAGTTAGGTTTCTGAGTGAGAACATGCTAGTGCAATTAAAAATGAATTTATTTTAAGGTTTTTTATGAATCTTTATCAGGGGTACCAATAAGTGTGGAGGGCGCTGTATGCTAAATGCGGAACAGGATACAGACAGAATACATCACTGGTAAATCTGCCGTCCCCATGCCAAGCCACAGAGCCCTGCCGTTATTGTTTGAAGACAATCGGGTCCTAAGTAGGTTCTAAATGGACTCCATATTTTACTGATAAACTTCCCCTCTCAAATAAAAGCTAAAAGAGGCCTAAACTCCAACACACTACTTATCTGTTATGAGATACTAGGGGGTTCTTCTGACACCTTAATTAACCATATTAAATAAATGACATCTCTTAGCACATAAGAAAAGACCTTTCAGGAGCTTTAGCAGATTTGGCGGAATCTGCACAAAGAATACATGATGAAGGAGCAATGGTCTGCGTTTGACAGTTTGACATTATGTTCTGAGTCTCTTAAAGGTCATCCAGATTTTCTAAATGTGTACACAGTCCAGTAAACGCTAATAAGACCTTCCTCAGTTTTTTCACTTTACAAAACATTGACTGGTCTGGGTTCATTTTATGTCATTTCAGTGGGTATTATGTAGGCTGTAATTGATTTAAAATTGTTTATTATTTTGCTTTAATCATGATACAATCAATTTTAGACATATTTTAGCTGTATCCTTTTACCATTCCAGACAGCACTGCATAGAATTGCGTCACTGGATGAGTCCTTGCTATTAGTAAATATTTGGTCTCAAGAAGAGAGTGGGCAATGATCATTAAACTGTTTGAGAGTGGATACGTGGAATGGATGGTTCTTAAGAGAACTGTTTATATTAGTGAGTAAATGTGAGTGTGAAGGACGTAATGTAAAGATGCAAGAAAGCAAGAAGCTCAAACCCATAAATGTATGTTTATTTCATATGTTTCTGAACTAATAATGTTTAAACTTATATCACAGATGACAACAGAATATGCCTGTGTCTTTCATGGAATCTGTCAAAATCAAGGAAAGTTGATAGGTGCGGATATTTGGACACAGCTACTGACTATAAGAAGGCCCTGAGTGACATTTTCCCTGATTTCCATGATTGGTTCCATCCATCAAAAATCAAAACATGATTGGTTGAATCCAATGCCAGCTCCCATTATGCTGTGAATAGTCTGATATGGTAGAAGGCCAAGCCCAATCAAAGGGAGAGGTCATGTAACTACACAACTACTTTCACAATGAAAAAGAATCTGGATTAGATCATGTTTCCGTTGGGCATTTTAATAATTTAGCCCTTTCTTCCAAACAAACCTTAATAATGGAGGAGGTCAAACATCAAATATGGGCATTACTGCAATATGTGTTGAGTTGAATACAAACATGAGTACACTGAATAACTAATAATGACAGAAATATATTCTTTTGTTCCAAAATCATTAGGCCTTCTCTGAAGATGTAGAAGGCCCAAACTGTTCCCCTTAAATTGACACGAGCTAAACTGATATGCTCATAAAGTTAGACAGAAAAGCTAAAAATGGGATTGCTAGTCTTCGAGTAACACATGTGTGATGTTCATTTATGATCATTTCATATGCAACTCATTTTCAAAACACATACATTTAAAAACTAATTCCCTCACGTGTCCTCTGAACAAGCCTTATTTGTGACTAATGACTAACATTGGAGTGTAATTACACCCATGATGGCAGCAAACGGCCATAAATGAGCATACAAGATACTCAGTATAGTGTGTAAGTCTAGTGGTGAGATCAAGCTAGAGTTCTCACAGGCATCAGCCGTCATCTGACCCTACTGTTGTGTCGTCATCTGGCCCAAAAGAATAAACAACAACAGACTCACTAAAAGCTCCATGACATTTGGCCACAGCTTTCAATGATCTCAGTAGGGGTGTGTGAGGGAAAATGAAGTTTTGTATTATCTGGGTTGAGAAGAATGCAATTGTGCATCAGCAGATTTAAAAAAAAAAAAAGGGAAGGACACATTTCTGAATTCATTGAAAACAGGTTGCAGTCCTATAAATAAGTCAAATTTGCCATCTCTTTACTTTTGCTACAGCAGTACAAGCTCTCCTCAAAATTCCGAATGTAAAACACTATGGTGTCAATAAGAGTAATACATCGTGATGAAATGTAAATAATGGTAATTTACAAGCACACAAAATACCCCCGCCACCAGTGCTACCAATTTACACAGCAATGTTAACAACGAGTAACGAAGTCACTGTATTATCTGTCTTAAGTCCCGATTATCAAGTCAATGTCAGGTCGAGTCTTTCATAAATGTTAGCTGAGGGAGTCTCAAGTCCTCGAATATGCAATTTGAGCTAATGAAGGCGAGTCAAGTCAGGACTAAAAAGAAAAGGTATTTTGTAGTTTGCAAATTATCATTTCAGTGTACTATTTCTTCAGGCTTTTAACCATCAAGGTTAGATGTGATTGGCTGAACACTTACACTTCCCTCCAATGCCAACAGCAATTACATTAACTTATACATTTACAGCATTTGGCAGACGCCCTTATCCAGAGAAAGTTAGAATCATTAGTTACAGGGACAGTCCCCCTGGAGCTACTGAGGTTTGTTATACTCAAGGACACAATGGTAGAAAGTGGGGGTTTGGACCTTCGACTTTGTGGTTGTCAGGTTCACAGGTGTTTTACCCACTAGGCTACTATCACCTACAGCAGTTGATTAACATCTCCACTCATGTTGGAGGATCTCTCTTCATGTGTTTCAGAGCTGTCAGTCAAATCTTCTGGGAGGAATCTCATTTATAGTGTTTAACATTTTCTAGTCACAAAGAAGGAATTAAATTATTTGTAGATATAACAGCAAAGTCCCAAATACTCGCATGTGAACAAACCACAGCATGGCACACGGTGTGAACAGTGTGAAATTCCTTCTCTGCATTTAACCCATTCACTAACCCCTGTTTTACACTGGATGCGTGTCCGCTGCGGTGCGACTGCACTGCATTTCCATTCCGTTCGAGGCCATGTGCCAGTTCGCACTGGACGCGTTTGTGGTCCGTATCTGATCCGGTGCGCCGGTGGTTTGCGAGATCACATGATCACGGGAGAAGTAAGATTGTGCGGGATAACGCGATAACAACCGTGGGTAAACTCTCAAACCAACGGCGTTTGTTTTGCTGATTTCTGCGCACTACAAACATTATTTGTAGGCTTCCTAGTTAATTTTGTGTTGCATTGCTGTGTTTAATGTTGTGTTTGTCATACTTCATTGTGTTGTATTAAAGAAAACAATTCATTTAAAGTCCACTTTAGAATGATATTGATTCATTTTGTGGTGTTTTTTCTGTTTAAATACACTGGTCAACAATATGTGGGTCATATATATCATTTTATAATCATAAAATTATGGTTGTCTGGAGTTGGCGCATGCGCTCTGTGTTATGTTCTTGATCCGTATCCGTCAAAATTAGACTTGATGCGCATCTCGACGGACTGTCGGACATGTGACGGAACAGAGACATAGCGGAGGCACAACGCATCGGATCTGGTGTGAACTGATGCATTGACTTTTTTAGCAGCAATTAGCTGCAGCTGCTGTGTCGGAGACGCACCGCAACGCAGACACATCCGGTGTAAAACAGGGGTAAGTGAAGAGGTGGGCAGCCAACGGTGCAGCCTCCTGGGTTTAGTGTGCAGGGATAGTACCTTACTTTTGGGTATATCAATGGTGCCACTGGCAGACCTGTGATTCAAACCCACCAACCCCAGGTCATCACCTGCCCGTCTGTGCAAGGGCATGAACCCTGGACCCTCATATTAAAAGTCTGTTTTTGAGAGATTGTTATTATTATTATTGTTATTATTATTTTCACTTTTACAAGAAACTCAATACAATAGAAGTATGTCACTCTACCTGCTATCCTTAACCTAAATGATCACCAAAGACATATTTGAATTCTGTACCATATTTAGTTTTCTTATATGCCACTGACAAGGATAAAGAAAATCTCAGGTTTCCATAAAACCCTGACTGTGTTTATGATACAAATGCTAGTGTGAGACTTATTTGGCAGAGTTAGTTTTTTAGAGAGGTTCAGAACATGCACAGACAGAAACAACAGAAACTTCAATACAACGTGTTTGACTCTGCTTTATTTTAGAACCATAACTCCTCTCCAGGCAGCTAATTATGGATTAAAATGAAGGTTGGGGAGCACTGCAGGTCACCAGGGGTAGAAAGATACATCTATTAGTTCTCACACTTGGTTCTGCCCTCCACATGGCAAACACACCTGGAGAGCAAAAGACCTCCAGTGCCAGGTCTGAGAACAGCTCGGCTACACTTAAGTTACCAGTTTTCCAGACACTGATTAAATCTGATCCTGGATTACAGGTCAATTAGAGAAGTTGGTGAAGATGGGGAAGTTTTTTTTTCTTCTCCTTTTTTACAACAAAAAAAGGAAAGCAAAAGGAAAACTTCTTCTACTAATACTACTAGCACTACTACTACTAATAATAATAATAATAATACGGCTACTACTACTATTATTAATTCTACCAATACTAATAATAACACTGCTGCTACTATTACTACTACTTTTTATAGTGCTAGTAGTAGTATTAATAATCCACCTACTACTACTATTTCTGTTTTTTCAGGCAGAAATACTCTACGGTTATTTTAATGAGACTCGGGAGCTCAACAATCACATCGGTCTATTTTAATCACACGTTTTCATTCACTCTGTTTTGTCAAATAAAGGCGTTGACTGTCTCCTTAAGAGACCTGGGACCTGCTATTGGAAGGAGCCCCAGGTTAGGCAAAGACATAGGCCATTTTTTTTTTCAAAATAAACACTGCATCACATATTTTCAGTGTTATGTTTGAATCCCAGGACCGCTAGTGCCACCACTGAGACACCCTTGGGCAAGGTACTGTCTCCACACTCTGCTTCCCCCTGCTTCACTTGGTGAAGTGCAGAGAAAGAATTTCACACTGTGTGGTGTGCTCATGTGTGTCTAGACGGGGAAACTTTACTTTGCTTGGTTGTAAAGTGGGATCGTTTAATAAAAAAGAAAAATAACAAAAAAAAAAATACACTGACGTGCTTTAAGTGGGATTATTAAAAAAAAAAACGCCAACCAATCGGCGCACAGGGGGCGGGGCTTGTGGAAATACGCCGGGAGAGATGGACGGGGCGGTTCAGGATTCCCGTGCTTTATAAATATTTACTCGACCGGAGGGCAATAAAAGGCAGGCGGCCGAATGATCCTCACAGACAGCTGCTCGGACGAGTCTAAGAGATGGCAAGAAATAACGCTGCAGGTCAGGAGAGAAGGGGAATGACCCACAGGCTCATAAAGCGCCGCGAGAGGAGCTTAGCTGGACTGGTGCTCTTCATGATCTTCACGACCTCCCTCCTGCTCCAGGTTTCAGCTCAAAGCTGCGAGGTCAGTCCACTTCACCAGCTCTCTGTGGAGGAATACGGACTTTATGTCTCCTTCACGTTCTGTTTATGAGTGTCAGTTACAGACTTTTTACTATAATTTATGTTTTGAGGCTCTCCTTGTGTTCAGATTAGGAGTGCACGAGTGTCACTTACTCTTTAATTGAGCTTAAATTGTCTTGCAAGTCACCTAACGGACACATTTAACTACACGTACTCATAAAATTATTTCTTTTATGTATTTGAATTAAACATTTAAATAGTCACCTCAGGGGCACATTTCACTCTGTTGTTTTACATGTTGTACTTGTAAAACCATGTGCTTGATTCTTTAATTCAACTCAAATGATGTCTTGACGTTCACATCAGGGGCACTGTTCACTCTATGTTGTATGACTATATATGTGACTAAGAATCTTGAATCCTGACTTTGTTTCACACTTATTTCGCACTCCTGTTTATTCCAGGAATCTAGCGAGGAGCAGATAAAGACACAAACAAGTGAGTTTGTCTTTTATTTTCCACCAGTCTTTCCATCAGTCTTTCAGTGGATCATTCAGTCCAGACAAATAATAGTTAACTTCACACACTACACACAGCTAACAGGTTATGTTAATATTCAGTAAGTGGTATAAACAGTCACTCTACATCCATTTAAAAAATTGCCTTCATTTATACAACAGTTAAGCCCCATCCGAAGAAGAGGAGATCCGGCTGCTACACTGTACACCTGAAGGGTAAGTAGCTTCATCCAGTCACATCTTTGCATCGGACTTCCAGTGCACTATATGGCCAAAAGTTTGTGGACAGCTGCTCATCTCACGTATGTCAAGGCTTTTAGGGGTTCGCTATTTGCTGCAGTAGTAGCCTCTACTCATTTGGGATAGCATTGTAGATAACACCACTCCAGTTAATACCAAAGGTAACTGATGGAGCTCCATCAGTCCAAAGTTCTTCTGCTTCACAGCCTAATGGGCAGCCGGTGTTTGCCTTTGGGCATGGTGACCTCTGACTCATCTGCAGCTTCTGATGAGAACCCCACACTGTTAGTCATTCTTTTTGTTTAAGGCTCGCTGTAAATGATCTGAATTCACCAAGAAAGGCACTCTTAATACTTTTGGTCGTTTAGTGTGTATACGTACTGCATGTATCATCAACAGTATTTAACTACCAGTCTTTAAGACTCTTACAGTTATAGATTGTGTGTCTGCTTGTGCACGGAGACTAAAACTGAAGGGCATGTGTGTATTTGAATGTGTGTGTGTGTGTGTGTGTGTGTGAATCATGTCTGACCTATAAGTCTTATTTTTACTGTCTTCTCTTGATTGTGCAGCTACCTCTGTGGATCCCGACCATGCCGTTGTCTGGATGGACCAACCGCTCCGTTCTAAGATCAGACTGGACCAAAATGGCACTGAACTTCTTATCCCTAGAAAAGGCTATTACCTCATCAATTTAAGGATGACTTACCGTGTTCCTGAAAATAAGTGTCCTTGTGTGGACAATGGTGAACGCACTCTTTGCTATTTGACTCTCTCTGTTATAAGGAAAAATAGTGACTACCCTAAATGGTTGAATGTTGTAGAGGCCAAGGAGACTATGACTTGTACTGAGGGTTCAAGTCAGACTATTAATTTAGTCAGAGTGATCTTTCTGATTCCAGATACTAAGATAAGAGTTAAGGTAGATCCAAAGAACCATCAGCTCATCAGCTTGCCTTCAGATAACTTCTTTGAAGTTATTCGCCTTTAGTAAAGTGCTACTGTCTCATTTAACCACACACTGGTGTTGCTGGGCCTTCTTTAAAGTGAGTTATGCCTTTGTGTCCAGGGTTATATTTATTCTGTGAACCATTGTGAACTATTTATTAGATTCTTACGCTGGCTTTAAAAGCACAATGAAAGAAGAATAAATGAATGAAATTTGTATTTTATGTCGCCTTTTGCTTGCTTGATCTGGTCAGTCATGTTCTTTGGAACCAAACTGTCCAAATTGTTATCAGATAACATGACTGCATGCATACTAAGAATCCATAAGGATTTCATATGTTTACTATTGTAAAGAAGGGCTTCTCCGTCCTTAATGGCAGTAGATAGGACCTAAAGGGCTATCGACTCGTTTTATGTTAAAACTTGTTTCATGCTCACATTTCATTTAAAATGGTGGAATGAACTGAAATATTTTTTTTCTGAAATAAAATTGTCATTATCATTATTATCTTGCTGTGTGTTTTTTTTTATCCTGAAGGAAACTATGGGCTTCATAACCAGACCTTAGTCAATCAGTTTAGGACCAATAATAGTGTGTTGTGACCTTACCAGAACAGAATTAGTCTAAAATGTGAGGGGAATAAGTCTATAAAGTCTGTAAGTCTACATGTCTATAAAGCACATGTGATGTCTTCATGGTTCAGCTGATTTTGTATTTGATAAAGGAAACTTATGTGATCCTAAGCTAAATGTTGTGAAATGAAGTTTTAGATTTCCATTATAACAATGTGTACAAAATGAACTTAATTCTGTAATAATCTCCATAAAATTTGGTTTGTTGTGAAACTGAAAATGATGCTCGTTACTTATTGGAATTCAATTACCATCTTAATAGCCACAGCTTGCTTAAAAACACATGGGCTCCGATCTATGAACAGGCAGCATCAAATTTTGAACTTTTAGACCAACAGGGACTCTAAGATGGAGTTGGTCCCCCTTTGCAGCTATAACAGCTTCCACTCTTCTTGTAAGGCTTTCCACAATATTTTGGCTTTTCTGTGGGAATGTGTGCCCATTCATTCTGTAGAGCATTTGAGGTCAGGTGTTGGATGGGGTTGAGGTCAGGGCTCTGTGCAGGACAGTCAAGTTCTTCCACACCAAACTCATCCAATCATGTCTTTACGGGGCTTGCTTAGTGTACTGAGCACAGGCATGCTGGAATAGAAAAGGTTCTTCTCTAAAACTATGTCCAGTTGAAAGCATAGTTTTAAGAGGTTGTCCAAAATGTCTTGGTTTGCTGAAGCATTGAGTTTAAACCCCTCACTGGAAGTAAGGGGGTCTAGCCAAAACCCTGAAAACCAGGTGTGTCCAAATACTTTTGGGATATAGTGTAAGATAAGATGACACAGGCTCCTGAGTCTCATAATGGGACTCACTGTAGAGAGATGGGCACCTAGATCATCACTGGTCCTAGCTCATGCTCTTGCTCTTTCTCTTCTAAATACATTTTTTATTTTACCATTGTTTAACCAGGATAGGTCCCATTGAGATTGCACATCTCTTTTACAAGGGAGTCATTACAACCCAGATAGTAACAAGGTGTACAACAACTTAAGCATACAAAGCAATACAATAAGCAGAATGAATTAATCATGTAAAACAATTACAAGTCAGCAACTCTGTCTCCATGTCCTTTGGAATAAATTTGAACTGATCCCAAAAAACAACATTTGTAATAGTGCTTTGCAAATGATTCTAACCAGAAGGAGAACAATACTGGAACGCCTTTTTCCCACTCGTTGTAAGAACACTGGGGCTGTTCAGAATCTAAAAGTCCTGTGAACGTAAACAATAAGGTCCATCTGACTTCTGCTGAAGATATGCACAGAGATGGGTTGGGTGGTTCTCACTGTTTCCAATGAGGACCATCCAACCTGAGAATACAGCTCACAGCGATGACTCCAAGGTTATAATTTGTAATAAAACAGCGTTAAACTGAGTCAAGCATACTCAGTGCTTGTATCAAGCAAGTATGTATAAAAGATCCCCATAGTCCAGGACTGGCAAAAATGCGGCAGCCACAAATCTCTTTCTAGCATTGAACGAGAAACACAAAAATGTATTTTATATACCAGCATCTAGTCAAAGTCAAAGTCAACTTTATTGTCAATTCTGCTATACGTACCAGACATACAGAGAATTGAAATTACGTTACTCTCAAACCCCAGGTGCATACATGTAACATTAAATACAAAAGGGACAATTTTAAAAATACAAACAAATACAATTATACATATAATCTATAAAAATATGGTGCAAAAAGAGCAAGATTGTAGTAAAGTGACAGTTATAACAGACAAAAGTCTTTAGAGGTAGACTAAGTCTTTAGAGGGTAGTAAGAGGTAGTGAGCAGAGCACCAACACTACACAAAGTGACTGGTGCCGGTCGGTGGCGGGGAGGGGGTGTTTTGTGTGTGTATGCGTAAGTGTAAGTGTGTGAGTGTTTTTGTGTGTGTGTGTGAGTCACAGTTCAGGAAGTTTGTGGGGCAGAAGGGAGTGGGGGCAGAGCCGGGAGAGAGTTTAGCTTCCTGACAGCCTGATGGAAGAAGCTGTCCTTCAGGCTGAAGAAGCTTTGCATAGGGTGGGAGGGATCAGCTGCTATATACTATATATCTATATATCTATATACTAACACACCATTCTGCAAGGATTTACACTAAATATTGCAATGTTGCTGTGAGGATTTGACTACATTCAGCATCAGTGAGGACAATACATCACTGCACCACAGCAAATTGTGGAGGAGCTCTACAACCATTCTTTATTATTATTAAGATTTTGTCACTTTTAAGTTTTTTCTTCTGATTCTCTGAATTTCATTTCATGAATATGCCTTTCAGTAGATTAACTAGATACGATGTGTTTAGTGTTTAACTAGAAAACAAATCCTCACTGACAAACCTCAGGATCTATTAATGGGTCTTTATGCCTGTGTTTGTTTATGTCACTGGTTTTAATAAGCATAATAAATTATAAAATACAACATTCATGTCTCTCCATGTCTCTTCTTATGGCAACTTAATTTCTGTAACAAGTGTAAGCACAATACACTGGGTGCTCCTCACCCTTCTACCTACCCTCTTATCCTAATACTCTTACTTGATGATTACACATGGACAGAATGACAAGCTTGCGAACAGACTCACATGATGAGACATGACATGTTGACATCATCAAGAGGATGAATCAACAGTCTGGCAAAAAGACAAGATGAAGAGTAATCACTCTTCGCTGAACGATAGCACCTCACCCAGAGCACCAGGTTTCTTGATGTTCACATCATGGAGAATGTCACGTAGACCCTCAACACCAGCTCCAACAGCAAGACGGCCCAGCAGCATCTGTACTTCCTGCAGAGTGCACCTCCCTACCCCACTTCTCACAACATTATACAGAGGGACTATAGAGAGCATTTTCTGTAGTTGGATCCTGGGGTGTTACGGAAATTGTGACGCATAAACACTCTGCTGAGAAGATCATCAGGGTCTATTTCCCCTCTGCTGCTGATGTTTATAACACATACTGCATCCACAAAATTGTGGATGACCCCACACTCCTATCTCACCCACTTTTCCCTCCTTCCATTTGGCAGAAGGTTTCACTACCTGGATCGGGGACAGTTTCTTCTCCAAGGCCATCAGACACTAAATAATAAACTGTACACCACACACACACACACACACACACACACACACACAGAACTGCTTCCTATCTCCCAATGACACTGCACACACACACACACCAAACTGTTCTGCCATTAACAAAGAAAATCTACTAAGAATGTCTCTCCACAGAGAGACTCAAGAGGAACTTCTATCCTTAGGCCATTCGAGTCCTGAATCAGAACATGCCCCCACTCCCCTCATAGCATTACCCTAGCATTACCATAAGGGACTCATATCATATTCATTGTCATATTCCAGAACATTCCACTGTCCATATAATATCAGATGTATTATATACATCACACACTGCTACACTGTACATGCTGCTATTTACTCTGGTCACTGTTTTACATTACTGTTTACACTGTTTACAGTTCAGTATATCACTCACTTTTCTCTAGTTCACATTGCTGTGCTGATATGGCACAATGCACTTTATCATTCCATTTGCACATTGTACATTTTGATGTACATTTTGCTGCTACACAAGTCTCAAACTTGTGGCGCTCTTTGCTTAAGTTATTTACTTATAGATTGGTGTTTTAGAATTTTTCAGATCTGTGTTTAAAAATTGTAACTTATATCTACTGCACACAATTCTACTTTAGTGTGTTTCAGACAATTCCATTTTAATTTAAAGCTACTTATTGTTTATAATCAGGGGTTGACATAAGGGGTACGAAATTGGAACTACGCCGAGACATAGACCCCAAAACGGACCTTCCCCTGGAACCACGTTGAAGCGTAGAATTAATGAGGTGCCTTCCAGTGGGATGGGTTAGTCCCTGCCTAGCACTCATTGGCCCCGGGATATTTTCCGGGTACCTGTGACCCTAGTACCCGTGAAACAGCTGATCGATGACTGAAATCTTTGAGGTCTGAAAAAGGGTTTTCATTAGTTCTTGAGGACAGTCAGCATTAGTTCAGTTGATTTGAAAAGTACATGGTATTAAAATAGATTGTAATTCATCACTACAGAGGGTACTTTAAAGTAATTGTGGTTGATGAATTGCTGTGATATAAGTAATTGAACATTGAAAATGTTCAGTCCTATGTGTAATATCAGAGAATGACGCTCTTATTTAACATGCCAGGATAGGATCAGCCTTATAACTGCAGTCAGATGTCAATGATGGATGCCTTACCATGTATGGCCTTAAAACTGCACACTTAGGAGGTAACCCTGACATATGCTTTTGACATAATCCTGACATATCACATATGACAACATGCTTTACTATAAAAACTCTGACCTTGGTCAAGTCAAGAAAGGCCCATTATGAATTGAACTAGGAATCAGTTTGAACTGCACAGCCACATAAGATGGTTACATAAGATCAGATTAAGCAGTGTGGTTTTCCTGTTCATGCCTGGTAGGCAAACACAGCACCTGGCTTCCACTGCGTTTATTTTTTTCCCATCTTTTTATTACAAAAGAACTTTGTTAATGAAGCAATGTTTATACAAGTAGGGAACTGACAAAGGATCTGTTAGGAGAAACTGATGATGCTAACATAGACAGCCTACTCAAATGAAATCACTTCAAATGAGATCACAGCACTAATTCTAGGAAACAGCAATATAGAGTTTACAGGTACAAGGGCTCAAGGGAGAATGTGAAGGAGCTGGCCACCATGCAGAGCTCAGGGTCGTCCCAGTATTGACAGCTGGGCAGGAAAATAGGTAATCATCCTGTACTTTAATAGTAACAGATTTAGGTAGTTCACCATGGGCAGTCCCCCAGAGTGGCATCTTACATTTACATTTACATTTAC
>JBBPDE010210717.1:0-11564 GCA_037974605.1 Nannopetersius ansorgii
ACTTTTTGGTCAGTCAATTATTCAATTATTTGGAGTCAATTATTCAGATGATTTGAATGTAAATTATTTTATTTTGAGCTTATATGATAACTTGCTTCTTAAACATGTTTAAAGATCTTCGTTTTAAAACGAGGCTTCTGGTGTAAACATTAGCGAAATGCAAAGCTATCTCGATATAGCTTTTTCTAGGTAACTACTGCATTAGAGTTACCCAAATTACATATGCACATAGTTGACATGCTAGTAAAAATGGCTAGTTGGTTATTTGGGCTCTATGTTGATGATTGGAGGAATAGTTAACTAGCAAAGTTTAGATTTCAATACGAAACCGCGCGCGGGCCCGCTAGAGGGCGCTTCTGCACAAAAAGGTTAAACTCAAACAGCCTGTTTATCAGCTGAATAAAAGTTCAAAAAGACCATAGCCCCAAAAAATAAAAAGAGAAATAAAAGTATCAAAAAAGCACTCAGTAGTGAGTAGCCCCATCGTTCTTGAAAAATTCGTTTAGGCCAGCTTGATGCAAGCATTGAAGGAAAAAGTGCCCCAGACCATGGCAGAGTCTCCTCCACTGGGCCACGTGGAAAACATCTCCAGTGGGATCTCCTTGTCATGACCGTAACGTTGGAAATCATCAGAACTGTCCAGGTTAATTTTTTTCTTGTCAGAGAATAAAACTTTCTTCCACCTTTCAATGTCCCATGTTTGGTACTCCGCTGCAAAGTCCAAACAGCGAGGGAGGAGATGTGGCCTCTGAAGACGATTTTTGTTCTTTAAGCCCTTCTTTTGCAGATGTCATCTTGAGGTTATTGGGCTGCAGTTATCAGTACGGGCTTTAATTTGGGTCGAAGATCAGCCTGTGTCTTCACAGACAGCCCGTCAGATCCTCCGGCTCAGCGCAGGTGAAATTTATTTGGGGTCTACCACTTGACTTTTTGGTCCTATGACCCTCAGGATCTTTTAAGCAGTTTAAAGTGACTTTCTTACTGCGTACAACCTCGGCAGCGATGGCGCATTGTGAGAGGCCTTGCTTGTACAGTTCAACAATCCTGACAAAAGAAAGCCTTTTTGCCTTTGCCATCAGGAGGTCATGACATTGTGAATGCCTGACAGAAAATGACATGAAAGCCAAATTTTTTGCACAGATTCTGCCTTTTAAAGGCTATGGTCTTACACTTTTTATCTGCTGATGAACAGTTTGAGTTTAAATGCAGTTTTCAATTAATTGCTCGCACTCTAATTTTTGTCTCTTGGTCATGTTTCTTCTTTTTGCATATACATGCATGCCTAGTTTTACAGGCGAATAATAGCAGTATGCCTTTGTATTAATACTCTACTGTCAAAAAGCCAAAGGTTTTACACCTTTGGTTTCTAGGGACAGATTACAGGCACTCCTCCTGCTGTTTCTGCTCTCCCCCTAGCAACAAAATCACTGATGCTGGAGCTTTTCCCGAATCACTCACACAGCATCAGGATATTGTTCCCAGGGAGGAACACGGGGTTCACAACGGCAGCAAAAGGCAATGCAGCACATATGGTGACTCATTCAGACTGAGCGCTTACAGCAAGTGAGACTCTGATTTCAGCTTGGCCCTGCAACCTCCTCTAAACGCGAGTTCCAGGAGCACTGGGAGGTTCTTTTACCACCTGCTCCCATGACTTCGCTGACACTAGTGGTCTTTGCTCATAGAGTTCTGAGCTACTGTCAGGCTCACTGATACCGCTGCAAGATAAATGCACAGATATTTTAGACACTACATCCCGCCCTTGGCAAATGCAGCTCATACAGTACTGACATTCTGTCATTGAGAATCAGAGCAGTGCTTTTGGCCATACATGGCAAATACAGGAAGCACAAAGCATAAGCAGTGCAAAGCAATGTTATGTTTTGAATACAACCCAGAAATAATACATAGCGGCAGCAAAGATAATGTCTAGGAGCAAAGATTTATTTATATATGTTTCCCCGAATTGGTCTCCAATCCATTTGGACATGCAAGGTTGATTCGAGAAGTGTGTTCAATGAACTCCACTATCAGTTTAGACTTTTCCTTACTTCTCTATACTCTGGTGGTGTTCAATGCCTGACACATCTTTTCTAATCAGGCCTGTGCAGTGAGGATGCGGTGCAATCTTTAGACTGATGTCAGTCTCAAAACTGAAGTCTAAAGCGGCAGCTGTTGTGGGAGTGGCAAGTGTGGCTTGTAGTAAATCAGCTTTGCAACCAAAAAGCAAAGAGGCCACCAGTACTTTCACGATGCCCGTTATGACACATCAAGGAATCTCCATGACTTCTTGTAGGACAGTTACAACTCTGCCCCAGCCAGCGACATGAATACACCCTCCAAATGTGAAGGGGATCCTTTTACACTCGAACCGCAGAATCATCATCTCTTTGCACCAAAGGACAGTCGACACCGAGCAATCCATGGGAGCTGTGTAATTGGACTCCTTTCTGTGTATTCTGAGCATGCAAAACAGAGTCCACTGAGCTGAGAGCGGCACAACACCCTAAACGGCTGCAGCCTTGCTTCCACCAGACACCCCATGCTGGCTGGATAAAAATGAAAATGAAAAGATGCCTTTTTTTTGGGGGGGGGGGATCAGGACAGGAGAGAAAAGGCTCCACAAGAACAGAATCGTGCCTATGTTACCTTGGAAACAGGAGAGCTGTGATGTGTGTTTTATGACTTGGCACCATGTGGTGTGTCTTTGACCATGTGTCAAATGTGTGAAGGTTATGCAATGTCAGAGCAGGTGCAGAGGTTAATAATGGCATGTACAATCATATGCAAAAGAGTGAACACGCCCGGTCAAATGACACGCTTTGTTTATTTTCTAAGTGTAAATAAATACTCACGCCCTCCAGGACACAAGCTTAAATCTGCCATTCATCTCCACATGTCATTGTACAACTATTATTGATGAGTTGAACATATTGGGGGAAAAATAGAAACTAGAATGCAGAATGTGTTTTTGCACAGACCACATTTTCTTATATCTTAAATGTTGCAATTAAAAAGAAACTGGAGATTCTAATGTGTTAAAGTGTGTTCACTAAAGGCCACGTGTTGCTTTTCTTGACTCAGAAAATAAAATAACAGATAATTTGACTGGGTGTGCCCAAACCCCTGCATACAACTGTATGTTAGAGGAAACCTCTGAAAACTTGATGAAAAACAATTTCATGTATTAAACCCTAAACATAAATTAGGATCTAACTCATAGCAGTTATGGGACAATTTATAGCAGGTGGCCAATAATTTAAAGAATTTACTAAATAAGAAATTTCAAACAGGCCTAGTGTTCCAGAGTTTAAAACTGTAAAGTAATACAAAATAGGTCAGAACAGTTATGGTGTACTATAAAGTCAGAACGGCCCATGGTGTACTGTGTCCCTTGCACACCGGATCTGTCAGGAGTGTACATAGCCCAGAAAGGAAAGCGAACCTGTGCAGGAAGTTGTGCTTGTGCAGGTGAGTGACCCCAGCAGCAACTTCACAGGCCATCTTCTGAAGCTGCAGCAGCTCTCCATTCCTGTACAGCCAATCATGCTGAGTTACGTAGCTCCTCAGGTCTCCCTGCATAATACAGCACAAATCAGACATCACACTCAGAAACAAAAAAGCAACACTACACCTGCTTAAACAGATACATCACATTACTGACATTCTGTTAATGAAAACTCAATGAAGATACTCATTGCTCCACACTGTTCATGCACTCATTGCATGCAAGGTTTTCACTGGGTAAGCCAGAATATGCTTTTCATAGCAGTAACCACTGAGGGGCAGCAATCTCTCTCTGCACAGCTACACTTACTGCCACCAAGGGACTGGACCAAATAAGGGAAAGGCCATTTAATGGAGTGTACTATATGCTGTGTCACAGCAATTTAAAAATAAAAGAGCAGCCGTCAGACAGGCTTGGAGACCGAGGGCTGTTCCTCTGGGTCCGGTTTCTGGTCCTGCAAGCCAAAGACCAGTTTAGGAGACGAGAGCAACGCTGGCGAGACGCCTTCTGGTGCCAGCAAGGAAGTCGGCCAGGGTCAAATCATGTCATTACCCCAAATACCTCTTCCTGTTAAGTGCACGCCATTGTACACAAAAAACTAATCGTCTGCAATATTAATAAAAATTGGGATGCACATGTATTCTGCAAAAGTGCATTAGTACAAAATATCCAGCTTAGATTTTGTAATATCACCATCACGTTGCAACACAGGATCTTACACCTGCAAAGGAGACATGAGGCCCCTTAGACTAATAAGGGTGGCCAAGAAAAACAAACAAAGTAAACAAACATTTTTTATGCATCATGCTTCTTTTTCTTTTGATGGAGGGATACTATACATATCTATCCATAGACGGAAGAACTGAGGAAGGCTGGCCTTAAAGGAGATCACGCTTCTTCAGTGGCTGAGGGTCCTTATACCACCCAAGATCCAGGCCAAAGTGCAATAACTGGAATGCAGCAAGAGAGACTCTGCTCATAATGGATGAGCAACCTTCGGCAAAAGTGTCATGCTTGCGAAAGTGAGGGTGATGGGTAGCTTTGTTTACAAGCAATAAGGTTCAGCTGTCTTCACAACAGACCTACTGTGCCATTCATTCTTACACAAACATCATAGTTCACTTAAGCTCATCCCGCAAGCTGTTGTTATATCAAGGTTAAAAATACATTAGAAATTGTGTTGAGTGCATAATTATTAATATGTCATCCATAAAAGAGACTCCAGTAAAATACAGGCTCTACTAGTGTCCCTGGTGGCCTGTTGTGGTTTAAACAACTCTGGCCCTTTGCCCGAGTGACTACCGAAGGGATGCATAATGCTTTTACTGAGTGAAATCCTGTTTCGTTGTCAACAGAGAGAGGAAATGAGTTAACAGTGTTCTGCTGTAGATCAACCACGAACACATTTACCGCCTGTGGTTTTATGTTTAAGGGCCAGTGTTCCAGATACACACAGGAAACCTACTCCTGGACTAAACTACTCTCCTAATAAAAATTCTATACTGACAATCCTAAGTTAACTCTGTAACAAAAGGCCAGAGCACTTCAGCAATTCAGTACTGATAGCCATTTTTAAGTCACAGCTAAAACACTTGTTCAGTATACTTTGTGTCTCTTGAGTAATAATTTGCTTATATTTTGTTTACAATAATTTGAGTGCTGTGATCATTCATTCGATCATCAGTCGCAATGTTTTTTTTTAATCCAACTATCTATCTGCACATATAGGTTCCACTTTATCCTTGTATAAACGCTGCTATAAAAATTAACACAGAACAAAGTTGATATAAACTTGATAATCAGTGAGTAATCATTTTTCAGTATGAATACTAGCACCTCAAACGATGCCGCCGGCTTAGCCAGAAGCAATCATACACAAGATTCTTACAAAAGAATCATTCCTTTACATGGATATTACAGAATCTGAGAATATTTTAATAGTATTGAACCTTCTCACATAGTATGGCCCGTTCCACACCCACACACACACACACACACACAGGAGTGTCCTGAAGACAGCCTTTACAGGACAGACTGTCACTCATCCCAGAAGCAACTGGCATTCTACAAGGCTGCTCCGGTTGCACCCTGCAGCTATATTCCTGTCCAAAATGCAATGAGTCAGGGTCACTACTGGTTACCAGTGATACATAAGGACAACAATCTTCAATCAACAGAGCATGTACAACCCTGGCCTGGGAACAAAATTATTGTGTAAAATTCAGTAAATTAATAAAGAATAAACAAAAACAAACAATGTGGGGTTAACTGTGGAGACCAACACAAATAGTCAATTTGAATATTGCACTAATATGAAATATTTTTACAATTCATCTTTAAAATGTTATAAGCTCAATGAAATATCAAGTCATTAAGGTGACCAACCAGTTTATTTTTTTAAAAAAATGCAGTATATACACAGAGAACTATCTACAGTAGTTATAGAAGTTGTTTTCTTTATTATCGTTTGCAAAGAGCCCAAACAGAAATAATTTCGGATGCCTTTTACTGTTACACCCAGTATACTGTACACATTTGGTGTTTAGACATCAATTAAGGTATTTAAAGTCAACTGCAAACACAAAAAATAAACAAAATAAACAAAAGTGTAAAATAGCTACAGTCAGAAAGGCTGCAAAAAAATTACTTGAATGGGAAAGAATGCTGAGATGACAAAAAAGGAAACGTGGGCAGTTAAACACAAAAGCATCTAGACATTTAAAGTCAGCTGCTTTAATAACTAGATCCTCTTCAAAATCCCATCAAGGCCACCCATAAGTGTTTGCTCCACCCCAACAATAAAAACAGGTAAAAGTCCCAGACGATTACAGCTTAGCTGTAGTAAGCAGAGGATCCCGCACATAAAAAAAGACGGCTCCGCAAGATAAAAATACTAAAATGTCAGCAACTTCAAGTTCTTATCAGAACAGATGTAGACAGCAGTGCTCCCGCATCACTCTGCAGCTTGCAGAACAGGTTGGAACAAATGCTACAATGGTAACTCAGTGAAGAAGAGCTTCGCAGGAGGTGCTGACTGCATTACGCAATTCTGGGCCACAGTGAGCTCATCCTGGCCCGGAGGGACAGAGGCGATGGCCGGGTGCCATCCACCTGCTCCAGCTCTGGAGGACTTCAACCCAAAGCTGCAGCGTCTCACCGCTGGGCAGGTGCTTGCAGTGTGCCTGGCTGCTAACCATGAGGGCTTTGCAGGCAGCTAAGTGCTTACACAGCCCTAACGAGCTCCACTTTGGCACCATTTTAGCACCCACACACAGGGAATTTGATCTAAGGCGTTGGTTCTTCTTTCATAAGACTGCGTTGACTTTGTATTAAAGTTAACTGGAAAAGCTGGGGATGTCCATTTACTATTATATCATGTGAAAAAGTAAACCAGGTAGCTATCTGAATCTAAAAACTAAAACATAATCTAAAACATTATTCATTTCTTAATAGCAAATCTTCCTGACATAAAAGACTAGCTTTCTATTCGTTTAAATACTCTTCCTAAAACAGCCTAAAGAGATTATTTACACTGAAGTATATATATCAACCCTAGGTATCACATGAAAAATGGTATCAGCTTATCTGAATAAGAACATTGGAGCACTAAAGGTTGATGAGATTTGCAGATTTATAGGAGCATGTAACTAATTAGGTGAGGCTCACACACTTACACATATACCTGTACTTCAAACACAAAGAAAAAGAGGAATATAAAACTTGCACCTTTTAATACAGTGCCAGACCCAGATAAGGCTTACAAAATCTGCTTTCAATTTGGCTGGATATATCCCAGCTGACCATTACTTTACAAGGAAGCACTGTAATCTTGGCCTTGATGCGACACATGCGCACATTACAGGCTGTGTTTCACATTAACTTGCAGGCGAGGCGATAAAATGCACCAACACAGCAAGAAGGCAGAGTGACAGCAGGGGTAAACAGAGCCTGTTGCTTTATTGGGCTATGAGGGAACTGGAGAGCGCCTTGCACAGCCATGCCGCTCAGATCCCTGTTGGGCACAGCCATCCAGCTCAAAATAGATCAAGAAAAACAGAAAATAAATCACCCAGAAAGAACGAGCTCCATTCATACAGAGCATCCTTTAACCTGTGCTTGCCTGCTTCAGGATTACACCAAAATAATAAGGGCAATAACACATACTGGCACTGTAAGTGAAAAAAACAACACAACTTACCAGTTCGCAGTATTCATAAACCAGCAAGAAAGGAATGGCCTCGACGCATTGACCAAGACACTGCAGTAAATTTGGGTGCTGAAGGATCCTACAGAAGCAGACATAAAACACCACTGTAATTGATGTAAGAGATTTAATAGCTTGTCTTATAGTCACTTCTTTTAGTTTAACCATACATACAAATCAATAATGCAATTTAATGCCGTTAGACAACAGAGAGTGCTGCTAACACAAAAGGAGAATTAATCTACAGTGGTAAAAGGGTCAGAAATAAGTATCAAAACCCATGATAATTACCTTTAAACATAATACCCCATGCTTTCTTTTAGTATATACAGAGACAATTTGTGCACAAAATATTCTCTACCATTAAAAAAAAACCAAAGCAATTTAGACAGGAAAGTAGGAATAAAATGCATATAAACATGTGGTTATTTGAAGAAACATGCATATCTTAACTCTTCTGAGAATACATTGTTATTGCAATTAAGCAAGTATAGTTTGGATTGTGAAATGTTTAATCTGGTCATTTTTAAAATGTGGCACAGACTGGCACAGAGGACACTGCCTCTCAAAGAACTGTGTATGGAAATATTCTGAATACTTTCTGAATGTTTAATACTGTATTGATATATGCACTCCATAATGTTCTGTAATGCAATAAAACTCTATCGATTTCACCATCCCTTTCAATCACAAAAGAATAAATGTTTATGAACCATTTTTAAGTTTTCCTAAATTCAAAAAATATTTCCTCAGCTGTTATTCACATTAGATTTGTTTTAAAATGTAGCTACCAAAACAGTAAACTGAAACGAGAAAAAACAAGCACAGCTGGAGAGATTCTTACCTGTATGGGTCTCCCTGCTGAAGGAAGTCGTTCTGCTCTTTGGAGCTAGCATTAGCCTTGAGCTCTTTGACTACCACTCTGGCCGCACCAGGGTCTGAGTAGATCTCACTGAGCAAAACCTGTTAGAGACAAAACACACCTGTTAAACAATATACACTTTCTCAATAGACAGCTGCTGAAGCTCACTGCAGGAAAACACATGGGAAACAACAACTTTGAGGAAACTTTCCTGTCCAACATCAGTGCTTGACCTCATAAATCCTCTACAGAAGGAATGGGCAAAAATTCCAACAAAATCTTGTTTAAAGCCTTCCAATAAGAGTGGAAGCTGTTCTAGCCGCACAAGGGGGGACCAATTCCATATTAAAGTCAATTTATTGGAATGCAAGGTCATTACAGTTCCTTTTAGTGGCCGGGCAGCCCAATGTGTGTCCATACAGTGTACATACTTTTTAAAATCATGCTATAAGGAAACATCTAGCTTGCATTACATAAAGTCAGTGTCATTCCCATGTTCTTGAGGTTACTTTACAGTTCTGGGAGAGCAGAATCCAGAGACATCTTGCAGAGCTAAGCACACTTCAGATACACACCCATATTGTGGACTGTAAATAAACGGACTTCCTCACCTTGCCAAACCAGCCGTTCCCAATCTCCTGAATGTAACTGAGTGTGTGACGTGCCACATGTGAGCCTGTCGAAGCTTCTGAAAAACAAATAAGCGACAAGGAAACTGGTGACATTTCATCCAATGGAACACAATCACACACCACATGGACTCTACCATTACAAAGTGTTACTCTGTTTGCTTATCATTCATATAAGGAAAAAAATTTCATAAACTTGTATTATTAATACAGAGGGAAAGTTGCCCTTAAATAACAGTCTTACAACTAGAAGTCATATGTCATATGTTAGCACTAAATAGATTAAACAAAAATGATCTTTGTCTCCCTTTACATGCCTTGGAAATGTCTGGCTTTTCAAAACATAAAGCTAATTAACCCAACCGTAAAAAACAATTCTATAGCCTTTATCTAATCTTTTATGGAAACAACTTATTTAGGGACAGCACAGTTTAAGTATACAGTTTAAAAATGTGTATCTCTCTCTCAACACTAAGCGGTCAGAGTAAGCATATAGCATATAAGTAAGCATATACTTTTTGTTTAACTGAAATCCATGTGTTCAATAATATAAACCAATGTGTTGCATGCTTGTGATAGGAGTCCAAAATGATAGAGAAAGCTGCATATAATCAAGTTCACTTTTGTCTTATTTGCTCAAATATGACCATAAAGAAAGATTTCCTCCTTTGAAAAGCAAGTGCATTAAGTGTATAAACTGAGTCTCAGTATCAAAATAACAGAGCTCACATGAACCTGAATTTCGTCACTTTCATTCTTGTTATGATGGAGGCTTTTAAGAACCTCCCTAATGCCTGACTATAAACGGATAATTGTTATCATTTAATGGTTCCTTGCTCCCAAAAATAACAATTGTAAAAGATGAATAAAATATATATTGAGAACCTTTTCACCTGTATGTGCAGTAGGATACCAGTCACTAGTGATGTCAGAAAATTCATTGCATTTTGAAAGGATTTCCTCATGGACAGGTTTGGAAAAGTTTACTCATAACATCAGCACACTGGTAAATTTGTCACTTCAGGAATTCTTATCATAAATTTTACTGCAAGCAGGTAGAAAGGATAAAAAAAAAAACCTGCTCCTGTGTCATTCAAGGCTTCAAAATCCAGTTTCAGCCATTAGAGCAGCAAATTCTGCCACAGTCAGCAGAACCAAAGTAATAGCCATACAGTGCTGTCCTTTCTTAGGTTGAGTGGCAGGCCCTTCAAACCCAGTCACATTGTTGTGAGTATGGGGGATTATCAAAAGTGGTGGCACAGGGTTGATGCTGCTCCTCTGGTAAAGCAAAGTTTGCTTGTTATATCACACTAAACGTGTGGATTCATGGTAAACTTGTGATCTGAACTGAGTGGTTCTTTCTTTTGGAAAATAAATTGATAATTATTTTCCCCAAATTAGTATGTACATTAGCCTGCCAGCTAAATTCTAATGCCGTATCCCAACCATTAGACAATAAATTAATAATTAATTATTAATAAAGGCCATAGTTTAAGTCAATAATCATTTATACAATGTAAACAGAAATACAATAATACAGACAACAGCAACTGAATGTTTTAGGAAGGCGTTCAAACAAATAATATACTGTAATACAGTATTTGTAGTAATTTTTTGACAACTTGCCCCAAGATGTAATTATCACTTTTCACAAACAATGCATTCTGGATGTCTCATTAATAATTCTACAACTTTCTTCGTTATAATACAATCATCTAATGTTTATACAGTGCAAAAACGTGATTCCAAACTTAGCATACGTAAATATTGAAAATATTTATATTTTGGAATATACTGAATTTATGTAAGGGATAATGTAAAGTCCACCAGTTTGTATCAAAAAATGAATCTGACGAACAGGACCCTGACATGCAGTTAAAGGTTATGTGCCTCATAACAGAAGCAGAAATGGGAGGATGTTGTTGATTAGTATTGTTTCCACTTCTGCAAGGCTCTGATTAAACATGATCACAGCTTTAAAACATCATTGCTAGACTTGGACATTGTCAATCTTAGCAAAGAATTCTAGCTGTTATGGGTAAACTTTTCAAAATGTGATGAGTTTTCTGACCTCACTAGTGACATCACAACTGCACATAAAGGTGGAACGCTCACAGTAAAATAATCTTGACCAGAGCAGTTCTGAAATGTATAAAAAGCATGATTTGAATTCTTTGCGCTCCCTTCTCTACTAGCAAGCCTTTGAAAAACTTCCAAAAACTAATCAGTGCTCTTTATGATTCATCATTCATCTGAGTCTTAGGTCTTTTTGCCTTTCCCTTCCAAGCTAATTTCCATTTTTCTTCTGAAAACTGGGCCTGCAAGTCATCGCTTAAAGGTCCTGTTGTCTCCAAAAATATT
>JBBPDE010210789.1:0-14678 GCA_037974605.1 Nannopetersius ansorgii
ATCAATTCTTCTTTGCTGCTCAGAATGCAAACAGGAAGTTGTAGTTCTGTCAATTCTGTCAAAATAAAATAATTCTGACAATTAATGCGGGGCTAATAGTATCTATAGCTGTATATAGAGATACACTCCCAGGTATCGGATCAGTACTCGGTATCGGCCGATACCCTGAGCCCAAGTATCGTAATCGGTATCGGGAGGGGAAAAATGGTATCGGAACATCTCTATACAGGACCTGCCTGTGACGGTGAGTCCTCCCTTCCAGATGCACTGAATCACTTCTATGCATGGTTTGAAGCACAAAATGACATGGCAGTGAGGAAGACTATGCCAAATGACCACATGCTCTTTCTGACCGAGAAACTCTGCTTAGAGTCATAGAGGAATGCAGCCAAGACCAGACAACATTACTGGTCGTGTGCTGAGAGGATGTGCAGCATAGCTGGCAGATGTTCTTACAGACATCTTCAATATCCCTTTGGGCACTGCTGTCATCCAAACATTCTTCAAAGCCACCAACATCATCCCCGAGCCAAAAAAGCCTTTAGTATCCTGCCTCGGCGACTATCATCCCTGTCGCACTCACCCTCATCATCATGAAGTACTTTGAGAAGCTTGTCATGAGGCACATAAAATCACAGCTATCCCCTCACTGGACCCCCACGGTTTGCATATCATCCCACCCACAAAGCCACCAGTATTGTGGATGACCCTGCACACCCCTCATACACCCTCTTCTCCCTCCTCCCTCCTCCCGTAGCAAACAGGCCTCCGCTGCCAGAACTAGAAACAGTTTCTTTCCTCAGGCCATCAGATTCCTCAATCAGAACTGAATCATAAACTGTGCCCACACACACATAAACACATCCTTGAACTGAACTTGTTCTTCTCCTAACACAATTGATATACAAACTGAACTAATCTGCCCTAAACTTACACCACAGATGCCAGTGTAAATGCTATTTATTATATACCACACATTCTCTGTCGTGCTGCTGCTATTATTTGCACAATTATTATTATTGTTGTCTATCACTATTCTGCATTTTTGGTAAAGCCTATTGACTCGGCTGCTGGAATACAGTATTTGTCATAAGATTGTATTCATTCAAACATCAACTGCACTAAATGTTGTTTTGTTGCTCATGTTTGACTTGCTCTCTCTCTCTGCTCTCTTTGCAGTCTGCATTTTGTCTTGTCTGCATTTATGCAGTTTTGTGGTGTTTCTGTCTGTTTGGCTCCTGTGTTGCACCATGGTCCTGGAGGAATGATTTTTTTTTCTTTTCACAGCATACTGTGTTTATGGCTGAAGTGAGAATACATTTTTCATTCAATTTTAGACATGATGGCATTAGAGATAATATAGTTTACCTTAATTACACAGGGCAACAGTTGAAAATCATCAGAGTTTATGTGGGTTTTATAGTGTTTTTCATGCTGATTTCAAATCTGTGTTTAGTTTTTCTCACACATACAGTTTTTGTGATGAAGCTGCATGATAGTTGGTATAATTAGCATATAATAATCATATGCTGAGTGTTTTTGAAGAAACAGTGGGAGCTGACTGATACTAATCATTATATCTATGCCACAGTGAGCGCCTGGTTTAATAAAATATACATGCAAATCTATTGCAAATCTATTATTACTCATAATTCCGAAAGTTGATGTGACTGAAAAAAACTTAAAGCAGATCTGAAATCAGCACGAAAAACTGGTTTAGAAAAGTTAGCTGTTTTAACATTCGAAATATAATATAAATGGTTCCCTACATTCATTGTTAGCCTATTGGCACGGAAAGTGAGTGAGTACATGGCAGATATGCTAATGTAAATATGATCTTAATAATAAAAACTTTCTTTGATCAACACTGTATGTGAGGTACTGTGTTGGTCTAGACTTTTGTGGTCTATTTTTTCCTGAAGTTGAAAGAAACAATTAAAAATATATATTTTGACAGTATTGATCTCATTAGCGGGCCCACTCTTACCCGCTGTCCATCAAACACAGGCACTTCTGACAACATGTTTGAACACGTCTGGTGGAGAAAGCTTTGAGTTAATAAGCTCTCACTGCTACCCACCAGGAGCAGTGTGATTAACTTCCAGACCCAGTAATTTGTGTCCATCTTCTTTGGTTCACCAAGTATCTGCCTATCAAGTAGATGTCCTGGTCGATGAGTTAGCACTGTAATTAGAGCCAAAGCATGCAGACCCGTTGAAGAAGTGGAAGTAAGCGCAGTGTTAAAAATGGAAGTAATGAGAAAGATGTGAAAAAAGCTTTCATAAGCTCCACACTTTTGCCCAGCAGTTTATGGCCACATGGTTGCTGTCTGCCTTATAGCTATGTCCGATGAAACTTTGTAATGACTAATGGATATCTGTCAAAGAAAACAAACTGTGTGGAAAATGAGACGCTTGGAAAGTCCTTTAGTAAGCGTGGAGAACTATTCCTCGAGACTACTCTAAAAATACAAAAATGTCTGGCCCCATAATTAAAATATGAAGAAATAAGGGTGGCTCAAGACAGTACTGCTTATATATATATATGTATATAATGTTAGAGGTAGGCATAGATTCATTTTTTTAATCTAGATTAATCTCATTGTAATCTTGGAATTAATCTAGATTAAAATTTGAATTCTGCCGAAGGTCTAAAAAAGGTTTGTATATGAGATTCTGTTTAAATCACATCCATTCAAAATGTAATTTTAAAATGTAGGTTTAATGTAGAAACCTATTCATTGGCATATGTTTTTTTTATGAACAGTGTTAATTTCTGCCATAGCTAATGCAAAATTCACACTCAGTGTCATTCTCACCATGTTTGAAGCTTGTTACAGCCTGCAGAACATATTCTTGAATTTCCACGCTATAAAAAGGTCTTGTTTCCGAGCAACTTCTTCAAAGCCTCAAACTCCAAAAAAAAAAAGGATATTTTTTGGGCCATTAGCCAGTTAGCCTTTCTTGCTCTTCTAACAGAATTGCTTCAGTGACAGAATATAAAATGAGTTAAGAAGAGTCTGTTCACAGCAAATGATGGTGGTAAAGTGGCAGTTCTTTATCTATTTATGAATGCATTGGAATGCCAAAAAATACCAATCCATATTCAGATCTGGCTTGGGTCTTACAAGCTGCCTGTCCCCCTTACTTAAAGCTCCAGCCAATCAGGAACTTTTAAAGAAGACCATTAGCCAGTACAGGTCACATTACAGAAAAAATGACCACATTCCAAACTCCTCATTCCAAATTAGATCCCATCAGCAGAATATGTATATAAGCCTGATTACTGTACGTACTATAGAGGCTGGTTTTGGGGTGTCCCTCAAGGGTTATTTCAACAAAACTGCCCCTAACCAACATACAGTTCCGCAAATAACAGTTCGGACAGTCAGAGTTCAAAAGCCATGTGTGATGACCCCGTGCCTCCTGAGTGCATTATAAGCTGACATTTATGGAACAGCAGGTGTTCTGGTAGAGTTTTTTTGCTCCTAATTTGCTCCTATGAGAGGTTAGAAAGTTGTGTCCTGGAAAAGCAAGAGTACTTGGCAGCATAAGGCTACACTTCCAGGACACTGTCTGAAGTTGGTTAGTGCTTTAACAAAAAGAAAGAGAGAGATAGATAGAGGAAGACCTACTGAAAGAATGAGATTTCTTGTCCCTAAGCTTTTTCACGGCAACCCACTTTGAAATGCAAAGAGCATACAGTTGCAGAGATATGGCCTTTTAGACACAAAACCTTGCTCTTTATCCTTGAGAGAAAGGCCGAAGAGCCGGAGAGGATTCAGCATTTGGCAAAAAAACGGTGGCTTGCTTGACTTTCTGCCAAAGTCTGATTTCACAGGCGGACTCAAATAAAGAGCCCTGGATTCTCTCCCTCTCTCTCCTTCCTTTTCTGTCCCTCTCTCGGTCTCATGGTCTCCAACAGCTGGCGGTTAAAGTTAAAATGTCAACTGCATTTTGGGAAAGTGGCCAAGCCCAGGCAGCATGAAGAGAGAGTAAAATGTCATTAGGGAGCGAGGGAGGGTACGTAACGCCACATCCAGCATCTCAATTGCTTAATTGGCAGGTGTGCATAGGGCCTTGGAGGGTGAACGGGATGCTTCCATTGGGCAGCTTTGGCAGTAGTACCCACTGGAACCATTGGATGCCATAACACTACATCCTCCCATGACCACACACACCTCCAAAACCATGATACATTTTCACACAAATGCAGACTTTCAAAAAATGACAATGCATACTCATATAAACATAGAACATCCAAAGCAGATGACCGCATGTTTACAGTGAACATGAAACCTCCAAAGTCATGGCAAAAAATCCTCAAAAGCATAGCTCAGCATTTTGACATGACCACAACTGCCTCCAAAACAGTGATATAGCATCTTCACCTGACCACAAACGCCTTCAAACCAGGGATACATCATCTACCTATGACCACACACACCTCTGAAACCATGTCAAAGCATCTTCTCAAGGGAATCTCGGAGTGTCACACGCTCAGACATTGCTAGTTTGGTACCTAGTATGTTATACTACACTTAGTGAGGTGCATGGCCTGGGGAACGGCCAACATCCACAGACAGGGAGGCCTAAACACACAAACACCAGAGCAGGTGCACAAAGGAGCTTTAATGTGAAACAAAAGACATTACAGTTCACAAAACCACCACTTCTCAGGGCTGAAATAAATCATGCTCTCTCTCTCTCTCTCTCTCTCTCTCTCTCTCTCTCTCCCCCTTTCTTTCTCTCTCTCTCTTCAAAGAGTCCTGGCTTCTCCCTTAATGCCATCCACCTGGCTCTAGTCAAGGGAGGAGCCCCATACTGTGAGGGGGCTCTGTGTCTTCACCGCACTGTAGATGAATTTAGTCAATCACTAGAGAGCTTTCATTATTGTTATTATTTGAACTGCTACTCCAGCAAAGCACTGCTCTCAAAATAATAATCACACCAGTGCCAATGCTTCTATATAGCAGGAACATAAATTGCATAATGAGAAGGTTGTAATACACAGCTTGACAAGTGGCATTAAATCAACCAGCTGCCATTCCTTGAGAATAACTGCAAGTTTTCTTACATGAAATTCGAACTCCATCAGAAAGCAAATTCTGTTGATCCTAAGGGGCGCAAAGCCAAGACCCAAAACCGCTGACCTCAACCAGAATTTGTTTTCTACTCCTGTTATGTTGTTGTGGATGAGAGGAACAGAGTGATCTTGATAAAAACTAGAAGGTAGCTTAAATGGGAAAAGGCACAATTTAAAGAACAGGGAGGGAGGATAAAAGGTAGGGAACATTTTAGAGGAGTGGAAATGGACGAACAAGGTGGAACACACTAACTTGACCTGGGACTCCCACTGAGTGGGCAGACATTTAATGATAGACACAGGAAAGGTGGCTATTATATATCTAAACAGGAGTCTTATGTGTCTTTGCAGATATTTTAGAAAGGCCTGGGAGTACCAAGCAGCAACTATGGCTGTAGATGATGGGATTTGTCAGGAATGGTCCAAATAGCTTTCCTCGGCAATAATAGTGAATACAGTGTGTGCTTAAAGATGGCCTGTCAATAATGGATGCCGTGACTTTCCTTGCCCAAAAGAAATTGCATGAAACTCTTAAGGTGTAATCATAGCAGGGCAGACAGAGCAATGGGTAATAAAAAAAGGTAATACAATCCTTTACAAAAGTGTTCGAAATCCTGAACATATGCTTAGATCCTGCGTCCACTTCACCAAATACCGCATATTCACAAATAACGATAGTAACCCACCTGTTGCTGAACAGTTTTTCAGCTTGCAATTACGCAACTATAGCAACCAAGAAACACTGTTTGCTGCATGGCCTAAAGCACGATGTTAAACTACCTTTAAAAGTTTACTGTGAAAAAGTTTCAGACCTTAAATTAAACGCTATTCTTACATGAAAACTCAGATTTAACATGGCCTTGAAAGTGAACAACGTAATCAGATTGTTTCATGTTTTGTGTTGTTCCAATAAAGAATTAATGGGAATCATAAGTCACACCATTACAGAAAAGCATATTGACCAGGACTTACAACTGAAACGTAGCTATTTTCTAATATTCAAATCAGGTCGAGCTTTATGTGAGGTCATTAACTAAACACATGAAACCTTACCTCCCACCCTATTTACCTCCTGCCAACAGGGGGTACTGTTCCTTTGGAATTGCAGTTCATTGTGTGGTAAAGACATATTCTTTTATGCAGTCCTGCTCTTTTCTTTTCTTTCTCTCTCTCTTTCTCTCTTTGCCCTTCTGCCTTTTATCTTGGCAGTTCTGTTATCGATTGTTCTCTTTGCTTTCAAAGAGAAGCCCATTGGACCGTTGCTCCATCAGACATGCCCCAAGCACCCTGTACACTGCTGTGATCCAACATACATGTCTTTAAGGAGGACTGTGGTAACCCCATCCACCTTCTCTACCTGCCTCCCAAAGTCACGACTCTTATGAGACAGATAATATGACTGCTGCCTAAAGCTTTGCAGACTGTATCTAAGTAAAGAAGTGAAGAATCTTGCCTGTTTAATGCAGGGGAAAGTGTGGGGCAATACATTTCTATAAACTTAAGCCACATTTGCCAGTTTTGTGGAATTAACTCTACCAGCAGCTGGTTTTGTTGTTATAGCACAACGGGCTTCTTACCTCACTACTGGACTGAGGGGATCACCTAGATAAGCTGGGATGACCACCCCATCTTCTTAGCCCATTAGAGGAGCAAGAATCCCTTTTATTTATTTATTGATGAAATGCCTTCTTTTGGCCCACAATTTTACAGCAAATGAAATAACAGAAAGTTATTTTGTTCAAGGTTTTGTACCGAAATAAACAATATTTCACTAAGGCCACTGATTTAGATCAAGGTTGTAGACCTTATTGGTTACAGTTGCCTGGGGTAGCTCTAGCGGGACAGAAATTCTTCCTCTGCAGCACAAAATTCTTCCTCTGCATTTAACCCATTCAGCAAGTGAAGCAACGGGCAGCCAGAAACACAGCGCCCGGGGAGCAGTGCGTGGGGACGGTACCTTATTCAAGGGTACCTTATTCAGAGGTGCCACTAGCGGTCCTGGGATTCACACCCACGGGCTCCTGATCACATGGGTAACTCTATAACCACTAGGCCACCAGCTGGTTGGCGAAGGTAGCTGGTGAGCTCAATAATTAGTAGGTGTGTCCACCTACTTTTGAACATATTATGTAGTACATACTCACAACTTGAATGAGGTTATTTTGTGTGTATGATGACAAATGCACTAAATAATATATCTGTGGCATTATGTAACTTTTAGCATGACATCAAATATCCACAGGGCCCTTTTCTGCAGCCAAAGGGTCCTTTCAGAAGTGGTCACTGGATGCTCCTTCAAGATGCACAGAAATGTCGCTTGCTTGCCACTATTTGATCAGATCACCAGGTGTGTTTATACCAGGTGTGAACATGGTGTCCTGATTAGATTTGGCTCCATAATTGGACCATAGGAGAGCTGGATGTGATGGATACCCTATATATTTATGCTGAAGAACATGTTGGCTCATTTTTAGCCTACCCTATATATTCCAGCCCCCACACCACTCCATGGCTTCTCTGCATCCTGCCAGCATCAGATTTCTGCCCTATCGACTGTCCACACTATGCTGCTGAAGTAGAATTGGGTCACATGTATCCAGTCCAGGAAAGCAAACAACATCGTCACTGCTGCTGCAGGACGCTGGTTGCCAGCCTGTGCACCGTGGTCCTTGGGGATGTGAAGAGTGAGGGAGAATGTTAGACTGGAGGATTATGCTAACCTCTTCCTCACTCAGAAGGAGGCAGCTGTAGGGCCTCAGAAAACAGCTATTTCCCAAATGCATCTGCTCATGCAACAGATGGTGGCTTGTGTGCTATGATCTAGATGAAGGTACGCTTGGTAAGTGGTGCAGGTGAAGGTGTAGAGAATGTTTTTAAAGGAATGAGAATAATCTGTCAATTTTACACAAGCTTCCCATTTCCAAATGTAACCAGGCACCCAAGATACTTTACCAAAATTTTAGCTACTCAAAACCTGTAGCTTTGTCCATTTTTGACCAACTTATCCTTGTAAGAGGTTCTGGGCTCTGGATTCTTGACCTCAAATCCAATTTCCAACCATTTATGTAGATTGACAGTCTGAATCAGGTGTGTTCAATCTGGGCTGGAAATAAGCGCTTCGAGAAGGTGCGTTTCCTGAAATCGAAACCAGTACCTTTGACAGAAAAAATTGAGGAATTCAAGGCCTGGATGTAAATGTATCCGAGATCCCAGGGACTGCTCTCAGTTAAGTATTGTGAATCTCCCGGGGTGTCCAAGAATGATTAGCCTGGAGAATGGTTTAGAGCATAACGGTGGGATATCTACATTTATAGCATTGCCTTCAGTATCCTGTGGTTAATGGCGGGCTCAGATATCAGCTTTAGCTAAGCTGTTCAGCGCTTTTACATCCATGACACGCAGTCATATCTGATTATGTCTGTGAATTTACTTACTGAAAAGAAAAAAGAGCCTTCTGAGCAGAGCAGTTGTTCTGAAAGATTCCTGTCCCAAGACGACTCAGACTGCTCCTTTTCTTTCCTTCGCTCACTCTCTCTTTCTCTCTCCCACACACATACTCATTCTCGCCCTCACTCATTGCATTTCTGTCTTCGTCCACTTTTGTCTAACACCCACGTCCCTTTCTCCAGCACGTCACTGCGCATCCTACCATTTCCCCATGCTCTCACTTCATTGCTGTTTTGTACTCATCTTATCAGTCTTGTGCATTGAAAATGCTGGCAGCAAAGAGGTTCAGTTCACTGGCTTTTAAGTTGTATTTATTTTCCCCACAATACACGGAAACATAGTTCAGCTGTTATTGCCACAGAGCACAATTTCATCACAAACACAAGGAAATAATGAGATATTTACAGGAGCCTCTGCAGGAAGAGCGGATCCGTGTAATTCTGTTTTTCTTCTATATTTTGGTTTCTGCAACATCTAAAATGTAATTCAGGGCAGCAATGGAAACCTTACAAGGTGTGTCCATCTGAGGTCAAAATGGTAAAGGTTGCTCATATTCTACATCAAGAGAAGGTCCTCAGATCCACTATGAACCAGGCTCATATCTTTCAGTTACAGTTTTCAACAACTATGCAGCATTGTCACTTCCGACTCATCCCAGGTTCTCTTGTCACGTATGAAGTTGCTTACATTATGACTCTCAAGATGTGCTTTGTGAAAGCTGCCAACGCAGCGGTGGACAAATACAGCAGCTTGCCATAATTGTTTGAAACAACAACCTTTAGCTTTATTTACTGAGCATCTGAGTATTTCTGGTGTATCGTTGATCCATATAAATTATACAAGTGGTATGATAAAAAAAAGTGTGAGCGAGCACAGGCCTCCAGTTAAACTAATGAGATTTCCTGTCAGATTAGTGGGACACTGGGGTACATAATGGCCCTGGGGTTCTTTTAGAGCTGTGTTTGGGCAGAATTGGTCATTATTTTACAATCTAGCCTTCTGCAATATGGGGCTCTGAACCCTGCTGGCAATTAAATTGAACTGTATTACATCTCAGACTCATCCACCACAGAATCAGATCATCTGCATTCAAGCACCATCTCCTACTCTTGAGGGTGATACACTGGCCATGTGCAGGTTGGTCTTTCATGGGCTATTAGGAACATAATGTTCTCATTATCCCATCATCCGAGTTGAAGGGACTGGGAGATTTCCATTTCCCAGCCCCATATTTGTAAATCCATAATAATTATGAGAAAGACAATTTGTGCTATTGTTGTAACACCATTCAGGCTGGTGGTAGGAGCAGAGGGGACATTGCTTGTCAGGCTTTATCCTTTTGAAGTTTATTTTGCTACACATTCCAGATACATTGCATAATTATTTCATGTAATTTAATAATTACCTTCATAATAATAATTACAATGACTTTAACTGTACACCATTCAAATCAAAATGTCCCCTCTACTCAAGCATGGTATGGATTGAATGCTGCACTTTTAATGGAATATCTTGTTTCGGTGAGGTATGTGGGATAAACAATTCAACGAACTTGTGATAACTAAACAAATCATGGAAAGGCCTTTCAAAAGAGCAGGGCAGTGATCCACAGACTATTGACTCTTAATCATTGGGGGCTCCAAACAATATTATCAGCAAGTCCCAAACCCTAACCACCTGAAAAGGCTCAACAGCCTCTTCAAAATGGAAATAGACTAATGCAGCAAGGTACATGGAAAGGGCCGGTTTGTTTCATTGTGAGCAAACTGATGAGGTCAGGGTTAGGGTCAGCATCTTAATGGCCAATTGCTTTCATTAGGAATCTATTTGGAGGTTAACCATTGATAACGTATCTGCAAGTGCCAGTCAGAATAAAGAATAAAGTGATGCAGTTACAGTAAAGACACATTCCCTAACGAGAGCTAGAAATTGTTGCCCAGCCATAAATATATATATATGTCAAAGCTAATGTTCATCAATTGCTAACAGTCGTATTTCCAATTAGCTTAAAAATTCCTGATTGCCTCTGATTACAGTGCATGATATGTGATGGTGAAGAATTGAAAATGAAAAAATTTACATAGAGCCATTAGCAAAGTGCATTTGTCAGTGCCCTCCTTCCACAGTGCAATCACTGCTTTGTAATTAAATGTAAATGACAGTTTTGTGTTGGATGGCTGCTTTCGTTGCAGAGATAACAGAAATAATTAAACTCATGTGGTCCTCTTTATACCGCATATACTCACCAGTCCATGACTGATACACTCATACTATGGCCACACAAACTAGCATGACCCTGTTCAACAACAATCTTGTAGTCTGAAACTGACTAATGATGTGTGTTCAGCTGGGATATGGTCCGTAACTACAGACCTCAAAATTATACCTTTATAGTAGGGACAAGGTAGGGCTTTCACCTTCTAACCATTGAAGGTGATCCGTAGCAGTTTAAGGGAAGGAGGTTTTCCAAGACATGTTTGTGTGGACTAATGAATCACACCATTGGTAACCATGTGGAATTTGTAAAAAACAATAAACCCTTTCATTTGGATTAAGTGGCCATTGATTTGTGAAACCATCCCCTAAATTTTACCTTAACATTATATTTAGGGCATGAGTGTGAAACCCTTTAATCTTTAAGATGTTAATTCAAGAGGTTCTATTATTTAAGGTAGCAAATGTGGAAAAAGTACAAGGAACTGTAGCCCTTAATGACCCTTATGTTTCCTTAATTTCCTGTATTTCCTATCAACATTAACGTAGCATTAAGGGGTAAAATTAAAAGGTTTGGTTTCATCATGACACAGGATTTAAAACCTCAGTTTGCTCATCATACTGGCTTTACATTAAAAAAAGCGACGGAGCAGGAAAGCCATAGCTGAGGGTTTGAAATTTACACAGAGAAGACTAGTCTTGTGTAATATTGCTGGCCTACCTAGCTAAAATCTTAACTCACCTTTTAGCCCCAAACCAGTTAGTTTTTAAAAAGATCTGGTTTGCTGAGTAGCTAAATACTATGAATTCGCTTTGTCCAGTCAAACTCTGGCCTAGTTTTGAGTCCCATTCAGATGCATTTTGCTCATCAGCATCAGAGAATATGCGACCAGCCAATGGTCTTGAACAAAAATGATATGTAAAAGGATAAATGAATTAATATCGTTAAATAGACCTGATTAAAATCTGTGCATTAATTTACCAAAGCCTACAAGTGCAGCCCTTACCTTGGCAGTATATTGTTTGTTTTCCAAGCCTCGCTTCACCTCATAATGATGTTGTATATAACCCTTAGAAGCCCAGCGTCTGTCATTTGGTTACATTATTAATTTTAAATTAAGAATTGGTTGCATAATGTATTGCATTTATATTCATCACATCGTACACACAACATCAACCTCACATTGAATTCAGGTCAGGGTTGGTGGGTTGTACAAGAGCAACAAAAATTAGCATGAGGTCTCAAGGACTGTGGCTCGAGGTTTGGTTCAGGAACAATGTTCCTCTCAAGGGCTTACAAGCTCATGAATGGTTAAGGTTGGTTGGGGGTGGGGGGGTGTTAAGTATATGGTTATATCTTACTTTTTGAATTCCTTGATTGAATTGGAGCTCCAGGGTCCTCCTAAAAATGAGCCACATTCCTTCAGAACAGAAGCTCAGCAGTGGGGATGATGCTTTCCTCAGTGAGAAACACAGAGTGACTGCTGAAGACTTACATTTCCTGCTCTTCAGTGCTGGGGAAGGATAGAAGGGTGTCTGGAGACGCTGGTCAATTGGGAGGGCTAAAAGAGTCCAAGATTGTGGCAGACTAGGAAAGAGGCAAGAAAAACCTGAAAGAAACTGATTTCCTCCAGAAACAAGGAGAAGACCCTCAGAGAATGAAACACAAGTGCAAGAGTCCCATTTGTTAGGCTGCAGGTGGGGGTCTGTTTCTACACTGCTGGTCTCGGATAGATTTTTTTTGTAGCCTCTCCATGGTTTACATAGAGGTGGACAACTTTGGAAAAAATCCTATTACAAGAAAGCTTTGATGGTCCAAAATTTCAAAAGGTTTTCAATGTTCAGATTTAAAAAAAAGATCACACACTTATATAAGTTTTTTTCTTTCAGATGGACAGGCTTAGTAGAAAGCTAATGGACCAACAATAAGCCCTTATCTGGTTTCATTTTTAGATGTGAAATGGAAGTAACTCAAAATTTGATTTCTTAAAACTAAAACACTCAGCCCCTTTCTTATCCATGGTTACACACTGGACTTGGCTATCAGTTAAAGCTTCACTGTTAGTTCTGAGGATGTTTTAGATGTGGCTGTATCAGATCATCACTGTGTTTGACGTACTGGTTTCTCTTATCATTCTAATTAGCTCTAGGGCTGTCAAAAGGAGATCCATTAATGAAAATTCCTGGGAAGTCTTTATGGAAACCATATGTATGACTCCAAGTGTATCAGTAGAGTCTAACTTAACTCTAAAATGCTCAAGGTCCCTGATGCTCTTTGCATCCATCATTTCTGGTAAACAGATATCACTGTGGAGAAATTTCTTAGCAGTAACAAAGCAGATAAGAGAGTGAGGGAAGGCAGAGCACCGTTGGAGGCAAACTAAGCTTCAAGCTGATTATGATATTTTCAAAGAGAGACTCCACAGCTACAGCCTTGAGCTGGGCAGAGCTAGAAAGGCATACCTCTCTAATATTAACAGAACACTAAGAACACACACTCTCTTTGCCATGGTAGGGAGGTTAACAAATCCCCAGCTGTAGAGTTCCTTACAGTTTCAAATTGCAATAACAGGTCAAAATCATCAGAGAGGATTTTATGTGGGTTTTTAGTGTTTTTCATGCTGATTTCAAATCTGTGTTTAGTTTTTGCCACACACAGTTTTGAATGAAGCTATAGTTATATGTTGCATGATAGTTGGTATAATTAGCATATACTAATCATATGCTGAGTGTTTTTGAAGAAACAGTAGTAACTGACTGACACTGATCATTATGGCATGTCTGACTTCACGCTGAAAATATTGAAACAGTTACTTGACTGGTACCTGCGGTTTAATAAAAACTGCATACAAGTCGATTGCAAATCTAATAGTACTCATGTGACTGAAATAACTGAAAGCAGATCTGAAATCAGCATGAAAAACTGACATACAAAAGTATCTTTCTGATGATTTTTTTTCACAAAATTTAAAATATTAGACAAAACTTTGGACCTACACACTCTGCCTGCAGAAATAACATGCCTGTTTATCTTGTAGATGTTCAAACCCTTGAGGATATAGCTTCATCCTAAACTACATGTTACTTGGACATTCTATATGTCAAAAAAGTGTTTCTAGTACTGTAGCATGACCCGTTGCGTATTGTGAATAGCTCACTGAACTCCAGCACTGTTGAAAGCAGAAGTTATTAACCCGCTCCCCTTAAAGGAAAGATTATAGAGAAAGTAGTTTTGAGTAAAATCAGTAACTGCCTAGACACAAATTGTTACTCTGTTGATCAGTCAGGTCTCTGCAAACATCAGTGTACAGAAACTGCTCTTGTTAGTCAAAGTGAACTTTATTGTCATTTCACCGTATACAAGTATACAGGGAAACGAAATGGCAAGATCTGCAGTATATATACAAATACAAAGAAGAAATAAGATTTAGAATAAAAAAATTTGAAATAATATAGACAGACAAGACAAAACTTTGTGTAAGACAAACAGTGCAATCAGACAGTATATAGTAATCTATGAATCTATGGTATGTGCAAATGAGTAATCTATATTAATATACTATACATATACAGAAAAGTTGACAGAACATATTTGAGTAGCAGCATGTTCCGTAGTTAAGAACAATATGGAATGAGTCGTCATAAAAAATGCCAGTTCACTGTGTATGTGTTTTTCAGTCTTTTTGTTCTATGTGCAAAAAAACCAGTCCTTGTGAAAGTGGCTGCGCATGTGTGTGTTAAGATGAACAGGCTTTTGGGGTTGAGGAGGGGTAGAGTTAGAGTTTGTGAGGATTTCTTGGGGGCAGCGTGCTGTTAAGAAGCCTGACAGCCTGGGGATAAAAACTGTCCCGCAGTCTGGTGGACCTGGTGGACCTGGCTCTGATGCTGCAGAATCTCCTCTTGGATGGCAGGAGGGAGAAAAGTCTGTGTGA